>JBCEWC010007822.1:0-20850 GCA_038996855.1 Solanum aculeatissimum | reverse complement strand
TTTTGTGATTATAAGTTATTTTTGGGATGATAATTAATGGTTGTTTATCATTTACTTTTTTTATTAACATGCCTAGAGTTGCTACACATTTATATTTTGTGATAGCTCGCAATTTTATGATATTGAAAGTGAGCACCCAGGACTTTCAAATTCTGGATCCGCCACTGAACAATCAAATTTTCTAAAAAGAATATATATATTTTTTATGAAAAGAATCGTATTAATATTTTCTTCTAAAAAATTATGATCAATTTTAAAAGTGCTCAATCACACTTATCAGGCTTGAAGAGCTTATCAGGACTTTAGAAAGTTTTAATCAGCTTAAAAATATAATATGGCTATTTAGAATGTTCAAAGACAGAATACCATTTTATAGAGATCTCCTCATGGACGAATTCATTTAGAAAGACACTTTTGACATCCATTTAAAATAGTTTAAAGATAATGTAAGAAATATATAAAATTTAATGACCTTTCAGACTATTTTCTTTTTTATTTTATTATTTTTGGCATTTAGAACTTTTCTATAATGATCCCAAGTCATTTATGACTTGCTAGAACTGACAATCTGATCATCTGATTATTCATTTGGTTCTTATGCAAGTTTTCGTGTTTTCAAATTTTTTATATTTGAACAGTTGACTTTGATTAAAAACATCAAGTAAACAACCTCAAAATATAATTATGATGTGTTCGTTAGCTCTAGAACAACAAATTTTATCTAGAAAGACTCTTGGTTTGGGTCTTGAGGCTACTTCTAGACTCATTTAGAGTGACCTTGTGGCTTATGGAAAAAATGAAACTTTGAGTGTTGGATCGACTTTATTGAGACAATCTCCATTGACAAATTCAATATCACTATTGATTCTATAATGTCAAATTTGATGGGTAGTATAGTTCAGTTATGTGCATGGGATTTCAAATGAATCTCGAGTGTCAAATTAATGAATTTAGCTTGTAGCCCAATTATTTATATCTGGTGCAGGTAAAAACCTTCATCGTGAATGCGGTGAAATGTCCCCATGATTGCAATGAGCATTCAGTAGGACTGACCAACTAGTCAACATTATTACAAGGTTCGACCTCCACAACCATAATGCCTTAATTTTAAGATGTTGTGATCCTGATCCGGGATGTCGCAATAGTGATAAATAATGTCATCTTATAATATCAGATTAGTCCTTGAATTTCAGACATTTTCTCCAAGCTCAAAAGATGATACTTGAGCTAGGGAACTCCATTTGAGCTTATTTCAGTGGCTATATGTTGGAAATTATTAAAGCTACATATCAAGATCATTTGATTTGTGTAGATCATTTTAAAGATACTCTTTTATTTCCAAGAACTCTAGTTTTCTCTTCAGTGGTATTTTCTAAAACTCTTGCTTGCATGAACTGTTTTGACTCGATTAGAGCTCAAATTGTGGCTGTCTTGGGACATGAGTTCCTAATTGATGGAGTCAATTTTATAATTTTTGTTGCGGGTTTCACAAATTTATTTTTGATTTGATTTTGGAATCATCTTTAATTAATAAAATTTTGGTGTCAAAATATGTATATTGATGTTGTTATCATTTATTTGATAGCATGGCTGTTATCAAAGCCAGTTTAGAAGGATGTAACTCCAATATACTGATTTTAGAGCTTCTCATGATTAGCTTTGAGGGAGACTATGACTTATCAGTCTATAGATTGACCTCATAATATTAAATTTATATTGATTAGCTAGTTGGGTTGGGTTTGTAGTTGACATCATATTTTGCAATTAGAATCCATGACTTAACTTATTTTTGGATATTTGTCACGATTCGACCTTTCAGGTCATGATGGCGCCTGCTAGATCTCACCTATAGGCAAGCCAACCCAAACTCCATGGTACCTGTCTAAGTAACTAAGCATAACAACAACGAACAACATATAAGTAGCCAACAACAACCTATCTCAGGACCTGGAAGTCATATGTACAGAAGAAGAAGACTATAAGAAATCCCAAATACTGCTCGGTGCTCACCAAAAGTCTCATGTAGCGGCTAAAATAGCCTTAGATTAGTGGTCACAACTCGTACTTGGACCCGCACCACCCGTAGACACAGAAAAGTAAGGGTGAGTACCAGTGGAAGGCACCAATAGGTATCATCGACTGACTGAGTGAAAGAAAAAATGCAATGAAATGCAACATTGCTAGCTATCTGAACCCGAGTCAAATGATAGGCATGTTTGTAGAACCATGGTATCCCAACTGAACGAAACCCAACAATGTGCAATGATAACAACTGACGAAACTTGAAGGTCAGGTGTCGACTATGTCTGGGGCACCCGGAGAACCCAACCGAGTAGGACTAGGTAATGTATAATGAAACCAACTGAAAAAATCCTAACGAAACAATATCGCAATTGTCACAAGGTTGAAGTATAGTGTTGTACATTGGTGTAAGGCCCTAGTGTCTATGTGTGTATGCCAATTAGGCCCCTATAAGTCGAAAAGGTACACCCACACACAATCAGGATATGTATAGGAGTGGGGATACAGGGATCAGTAATCGATGGTATGAGATCTCAAACAACACAAGATATAGTATCACATGGTATCTCGTACCCCCTTCCCAACTTGGCCTCCGATTGAGGAAGTCAGCTAGCGCAAAGTGGTTTGACAATCAACTAGTCTCTAACTCAGGAACAATTATCTAGGACTCGAACATCGGAATAGTCACCCAAAACTCAAACCTCAGAATAGCCATTCGAGACTCAAACCATAGGAAAATTCATGCAAGACTCGAACCACAGGAAAAGTCATATGAGACTCAGACCACATGAAAAACCATCAAGGACTCAAACCTCAAAATAATCATCTGGGACTAGAACCAAGGTATAGACAACTACTCAGCTGGTCTTCCAGTATTCGTGCCTCTCAAGTCATACTCTGTGTATATGTAATAATATAGGCTCTGGATAACGCAAATCTGGGGCAGCACTGTATTAACCCTAGGCTAAGGCCCATAGAAAATAAATGATCAGAGGCATCTCAAGTATCCAAAACGATGATAACAGTCCAACTGATGAGTATAACAAGTAACCAGGACAATAATAGGAGCCAACTAATAATTATGATAAGTTCCCAGGATATAATTAGTAGGTAAAAAGACCCTACATGTTGAAAAGTATGAAAGTTCAAAGGAAAGTAAAATCTGGAAATTTTTCCAAGTAGCAGGGGTTTACAAAGGGGCCCTACAAGCCGTATGAAGATGTATGAGTTGTACATTAGTTCGTGAATCCTGAGTGTACATTCAGTAGCTTAAGTTGGGGAGTTATCGAGGTAAGAGGTGGGTTACAAGTCGTAAGTGGCTCCACATACTGTATGTTCTACTCGTGGAATGAGGGTTAGACTTTGAAAAGAATATGATTTGTTGAGATGGGAGGTATGAGTCATCAGATAGGCCGTAAGATGACTTACGATCCATAGGTCTTGTCGTGGATGGAAATTTAGAGAAAGTTACTGAGGGTCTGAAATATCATCAGATGAAACCCTCCCCTACGACCCATAGACTGGACCACGACCCATAGTCAGGGCCTCGTGGTCTATTTCGACAAACTTCTTAGAAGGAAAATTTCGACCTTTCCTATTATTTAATGCCTAAACCATGTCATTTAAGCCCCTTAGCCCTCACTTCTCAGCCTTATACTCCCCCAATACTGTTATTCCACTCACTCATAAAAATACCCTCAGTCCCAAAACTCTCTCAAGTATTTCAAGCCTCCAAGAGGAGAAGCAAGCTAGGGTTTTAGAATTTCTTCACTTCTGAGGTCGAATTTCCTCCATTAAAACATCAAGTTATGTGGGTTTTGATTGTGGAAGCCTTTTCGCCACAAGCTCAATCATTCTTCCCCTCATCTATTTTCAAAACTATGGGTATTTATGAATATTTTATGAAATCTTGCATATGATGTCACTATTATGCATTCTATGGTGGTTTATTTTTATGCATTATCATGAAATGAAATATTATGTGAAATTTATGGATTTTATTGAGTGTTGAGGAAGTCCTAACTATGTTTTTCTTGATAAGGTGGGTTACTTTGAATGATTTAAAAAGAGGGACTTTATTTACACTCCTCATGTCTTAAACCTTGATCTTTGCATGACTTTGAAGCATATATGCATATCCACCATGTTTTGATCAAACATGTATTCCAAACTTCCTATGTGGGAAACGGTCTTATGGAAAGATGCACGAGCTACTCTTTGATGAACGTTGAGTTATTTGAAACTGTGCATGTTATGACTATAATTATGAAGTTGGGGTTGTGTAAGACGTATTTCATGTTACCAAATCCATGTTTTGGAAGATGACATAAATATGATTATGATGAATTGTTTAAGAATGATTTTTCACTATACGTTTTGAAGTATGATTTCTAAATAATGAAGGTTCAATCATGTGCAATGAAAGTTTATGAAAGAATATGGGTTTTGAGATAAATTTCATGATGACTTAACTAGAAATTTAGTAGGATGATAGTGAGTTGTTAGAATGGTTACCAAATGATCATGTTTTACTATATGTTTGTCCAATACTCTTGAATTTCATGATTTTTAAGTCTATGTGCACAAATCCACTAAATTTTGGAAGCTAGATTATATGAAAGAATGTCTATGATGAAAAAGGTTTGCCACATACTTACAAGTTCATGTTTATTATGAATGTTAAGGACCCCTTTCAAAGCTATAAAAGGTTATTAATTGATGTTTTAATGAGGGATGTAAGCCTTGTGGCTAGTTATGCGAACTAAGAATGATATTAATTTGAAGGGATATTACATATGTTATGAGATGTTCTATGTTTGTCATTGATTTATGAAAAGTCCCCAATGAAAGAATGTTGATGGTAGAGGATCTCACACCTAGTTAATGAATGAATGTTTGATGGTAGAGGATTTCCCATCTAGTTAAAGAATGCATGTTTAATGATGGAGGATCTCCCATCTAAAGTATGATTAAGGAGCTACCCCACGACTTTGACTTTATGATATTAATGGGTTGGGGATTGGATAAATCTTCCTCCCTCATGACTTAGGATGATTTTAATGATATGATTCTATGACTTTCGATCTTCTACTCTTGTGAGAGCACTACCTAGCACCAAGCGGACTAGAGGCGATTACCTAAGTCCCAAAACTATGTGGCACCATTGGTAAAGAGGTTAGAGGCAATTACCTAAATCCCTGTGAGGTGAGTACCCTAAATATGAGGAATTGACGCGAGTACCCAAGTCCGAGGGCTTTTGGCGAGTACCCGAGTCCATGAACTTGAGGTGAGTACCAGTTCACATAATGCTTAGTGGATCTACTTAGGCATTAGGAGGTTCACCCTAGCAAAGTGAATTCCTCCTTTCTTCCAGTGTAGGGGAAACATCGGGACACCATGAATTAGCTCACATGGTTTGTGTCGGTTATGGTCTCTCTCACTATGTCTTATGAACTTCCCAAATGCTTATGGTATATCTCACTTTTTGACCTATGGTTTTGTTATACATGCTCATGTCTCCAAGATGTCCTCATATGATGACTAATGATGGTTCTTTCTTATTATGTCTAATATATTTATTACTATGGATGGCATTTTGAATTCATATAACTCATTGTTTTACAAACTCAGATGATTTTCTTATGCATGTTTATGGCTCTTTCCCATATATGTATGATATGATATGTGACTTGATGACTCCTTATGTATATTTTGACCAAGGCATTGATCACTCATGACATATCGAGCTCATATCCATTGATTATGATTATGTATATTGTTTAATTATGGCTTATGTTCTTTGTTGAATATACCTACATACTTAGTACATTCAAACGTACTAACGCATACGTTTTGCCTGCATGATCAAATTAAGTAAGAATGGAGCCATTTGCCATCCTACTCCTCTACGTGGTTAGGGAATTTTGTTGAAGATTACTTTTGGTGAGTCCTCCACCTTCGGGGACAATATCAACTTACTTTCATGCTTTATTTAGACTTGTCTATTTTTCTGATATTATCTTTTGAGGGTGAGCCTGTGAGATGTCTTAGCCCCTATTCTATTCATAAGTAGAGGTGTTTTTGGATATGGATGTGGTTATGTATATGGTGAGCTTGACTCTTGTTATGTTTATGAATTATGAAAGATTCTCTTAGTCCCTATTTCCCTTTATGTGTTGATGTTTGTTGTCGATGATGGGAATAAAGTCCTAAGCCTCTATCTATCCTCATAGCGTGAGTCATACTTATCCTCCCCGTAGACTTTATTTGCTATTTGATCCATGCTAATCCCCTTCCCAATGGCATCCCCATAGCAAGAGTTCAAAGTCCCATTTCCTCTAGAAAAATATTTGTTACTTGCTTATTGTTCGATTATGCTTTCGTGAAACCAAGAATATGTCATATATGGTTAAGAGGCTTTTTTAGAGTTCCATTAGGTTCCCTATTTGCCATGTTACGGCTAGACCCTAGGCTTGGGTCATGACAAAGCTTGGTATCAGAGCACTAGATTTATAAATAGTCCTTGGAAATCCAACATTCCACATCAAGTACAGTCTTGTTCATGGTTATGAAGCATGCCATAACTATGAATGGGAGGCTATGAGGCATTTTAGGAAATCATTCACTTCTTCATACTCTATGTCGTACTTTAGATTTGGGTTAAGGTTTCCTATCTTTAATGGTTGGACTATTGCGCTTCTAGATCATGCCTCTAAGGAGAATGACACAATGAACTCCCTCTCTTGAGGGGGAACTGGCCCTTCCAGCTCCACGAATTCCCCAAGAAAAAGAAGGGGTTACTCATGCCAAATATTGGAACGTGGTTACCTTATTGGTAAGGTTCATTATAAATTAAGGAGTTCAAGCTCCCCATGATCCTACCCTCGCTTCACGAGTAAGGGATTTCACAAGAATGAGTCCTCCAAAATTCTATGGTTCAAAGGTGGAGAAAGACCTCTAAGAATGCGTTGATGAAGTAGACAAGGTGCTTACTATTAAGGGGTGAGTTCATAGGATAAAATGGAATTAGAAACCTATCAACTTAAGGTCCTCACTCAATTGTGGATTGTTCAATGGAAAAGGGAGAGAGTAAATGAAGGGCCTATCTCTTGGGAAGAGTACAATACCACCTTTCTCAATCGTTTCTTCCCTATAGAGCTAAGGGAATCGAAGATGATGAAATTTATAAACCTTAAACAAGGTTCGATAAGTGTTAGGGAGTATTCCCTTAAGTTTAACAATCTCGCAAAGTGTGCTCCACACTTGGTCATCGATCCTAGGGCGAGAATGCACAAGTTTATGTCAGGAGTGTTCAACTTGATCAATAAAGAATACCGCACTGCCATGGTCATAGGAAATATGGATTTGTCTCGGCTCATGACTTATGTCGAGCAACTCGAATAGAAGAAACATCAGAAGAGAAGGAGTAGGGAGTCCAAGAAGACTCAGATCTAGGATGGGTCATCTATTGATATTGATTTTAGGCCTAAGTTTCACAAGTATAGGGTGCCTAGCCCCTAGTATCAAGGTGAGGGTGTGGGTGGTCAAGCTTCACCCACATGCCACAAGTGTGGAAGTAACCATATGGGAGATTGTTTGGCCGGTTCAAGTGTATATTTTGGGTGTGATGCAATGGATCATAAGTTGAGGCATTTCCCATGTGTTGCTAAGAATGATAAGGATAAGCATCGTCGGTCTTAACCCTACCCCTCTAAGGGTCCCTAATCTCAGTATGGTGCTTCACCTAGTATGTTATGGAATCTCCTTGTTGGTAATGGTTAGTGCAAAATGGTTTCGTAAGTTGTGGTACCATGACTTTCCTATTCAAGAACCTCCTTTCCATGTAATTTATGCATGATTATGTGATTTTGATAATTGCATTGTAAATGTTATTTGAAGCATGGTTTAAGGATTCTCTAGATGAATATGTTGCATTTTTCATATGGTGAGTGTATTCCATTCCTAGAGCTTGCCTTTAGCGCATTCGGAGATGAATGTTCCCAATGGAAATATATTTAAGGCCCCACATGTTGGAAAGTACAAAAATGAAAAGGAAAATGAAATCAAGAAAGATTTCCAAGTAGCAGCGGCTTACGAAGGTGCCTTACAGGGCGTATTAAGATGTACGAGCCATACATTGGTTCATGAATCTTGAGTGTACATTTTAGTAGCTTAAGTTGGGGAGTCATCAAAGTATGAGGTAGGTTACGAATCGTAAGTGGCTTCACAGGTCATAAGATTTGCTCGTGGAATAAGGGTCAGACTTGGAAATAAATATGATTTGCTGAGATGGGAGGTAAGAGTCATCAGACTTGTCGTAAGATGACTTACGACCCATAGGTTTGATAGTGGATCAAAATTTAGAGACAGTTCATGAGGGTCTGAAATGTCATCAAAGGAAATCCTCCCCTATTGCTCGTAGACAGGACCATGACCCGTAATCGCGGTCTCATGGTCTGTTCCGACAGACTTTTTAGAAGGGAAAATCTGACCTTTTCTATTATTTAATGCCTAAACCATATTGTTTAAGTCCCTAAGCCCTCACTTCTAATCGTTATACACCCTTAATACTCTCATTCCACTCGCTCACAAAAATACCCTAAGTCCAAAAATTCTCTCAAATCTTTCAAGCCTCCAAGAGGTGAAGCAAGCTAGGGTTTCAAAATTTCCTCACTTCCAAGGTCGAATTTCCTCCATTAAAACATCAAGGTATGTGGATTTTGATTGTGTAAGACTTCCCTCCACAAGCTCAACCATTATTTCCCTCATCTATTTTTAAAGCTATGAGTATTTATGGATATTTTATGAACTCTTGCATATAATGCCACTATTATTCTTTTTATGGTGGTTTATTTATATGCATTATCATTAAATGAAATATCATGTGAAATTTATGGATTTTATTGAGTGTCGAGGAAGTCCTAACTATGTTTTACTTGATAAGGTGAGTTACTTTGAATGATTTAGAAAGAGAGGCTTTATTTACACTCCTCATGTCTTAAACCTTTGTCTTTGCATGATTTTGAAGCATATATTCATACCCACCATGTTTTGACCAAAGATATATTTCAAACTTCTTATGTGGGAAAATGTCTTATGGAATGATACATGAGATACTCTTTGATGAATGTTGAGTTATTTGAAACTATGCATGTTATGATTATAATTACGAAGTCGGGGTTGTGTAAGACGATTCATGATTCCATGTCCATGTTTTGGAAGATGATATAAATATGATTATGATGGGTTATTTAAGAATGATTTAAATTAATGGATTTTCACTATATATTTTGAAGTATGATTTCTAAATAATGAGGGTTCAATAATGTGCTATGAAAGTTTAAGAAAGAATATGGGTTTTGAGATAAATTTCATGATGAGTTAACAAGGGATTTATTATGATGATAGTGAGTTCTTAGTATGGTTATCAAATGATCATGTTTTACAACATGTATGTCCAATACTCTTGAATTTCATGATTTTTAAGTCTATGTGCACGAATTCACCAAATTTTGGAATACAAACTATATGAAGGAATGTCTATGATAAAAAATGGTTTGCCACATACTTATAAGTTCATGTTTATTATGAATGTTAAGGACCCCTTCCAAAGCTATAAAAGGTTATTAATTGACATTTTAATGAGGGATATAAGCCTTGGGGCAAGTTATGCGAACTATGAATAATATGAATTTGAAGGGTTATTATGTATGCTATGAGATGTTCTATGTTTGTCATTAACTTATGAAAAGTCCCCAGTGATAGAATGTTGATGGTAGAGAATTTCCCACCTAGTTAATGAATGAATATTTGATGGTAGAGGATTTCCCGTCTTGTTAAAGAATGCATGTTTGACGATGGAGGATCTCCTATATAAGGTATGATTAATGTGCTATCCCACGACTTTAAATTTATGGCATTAATGGGTTGGGAATTGGATAAATTACCCTCCCTCATGACTTGGGATGATTTTGATGATATAATTCAAAGACTTTCGATCTTCTACTTTTGTGAGAGAACTACCTAGCACCGAGCGGTCTAAAGACGATTACCCCAGTCCCAAAACTACGTGCGACCATTGGTAAAGGGTTTAGAGGCGATTACCCAAATTCGTAAGAGGGAGTACCGTAAAGACGAGGGCTTGAGGCGAGTACCCTAAAGATGAGGGCTTGAGGCGAGTACCTGTGTTCGTGGCCTTGTGGTGGGTACCTGAGTCAATGAACTAGGGGTGAGTACCCAGTTCACATAAGACTTAGTGAATCCACTTAGGCATTAAGAGTTTCACCTTGGCAAAGTGACTTTCTCTTTTCTTCCGGTGTAGGGGAAACATTGGGACCCCATGGATTGACTCTCATGGTTTATATCGGTTATGGTCTCTCTCACTATGTCTTATGAACTTCCCAAAAGATTATGGTATATCTCACTTTTTGACCTATGATTTTCTTATAAATGCTCATGTCCCCGTCATTTCCTCAAGATGTCCTCATATGATAAGTAATGATGGTTCTGTTTTATTATGTCCATTATATTTACTATTATAGATGGCGTTTTAAATTCATATAACTTATTGTTTTACAAACTCAGATGATTTTCTTATGCATGTTTATGGCCCTTTCCCATATATGTATGATATGATATGTGACTTGATGACTCCTCATGCATATTTTGACTAAGGCATTGAGCTCTCACCACATATCGAGCTCATATCCTTTAATTATGATTATACATATTGTTTAATTATGGCTTATGTTCTTTATTGCACATACCCACATACTTAGTACATTCAAATGTACTAACACATACTTGTTTCCTGCATGATCTAACCATGTAGGGACCGAAGCCCCTTTTCATCCTTCTTCTCCACGTGGCTAGGTAATTCGGTTGAAGATTACTTTTGGTGAGTCCTCTACATCTGGGACAATATCCACTTACTTTCATGCTTTATTTTGGGCTTATCTGTTTTTTCGGGTATTATCTTTTGAGGGTGAGCCCGGGAGATGTCTTGCCCCCCGTTTCATTCATGAGTAGAGGTGTTGTTGGATATGGATGTGGTTATGTATGTGACAAGCTTGAATCTTATAATGTTATTGCATTATAGAAGACTCTCTTAGTCCCCATTTCTCTCTATGAGTTGATCTTTGTTGTCGATGATGTGCAGAAACGCCTACGATCCTATCTATCTATCTCCATAGCGTGAGTCATACTTATCCACCCTATAGACTTTATTTGGTATGTGATCCATGCTAATCATCTTCCTAATGAAATCCCCATAGCGTAAGTCCAAAGCCCTGTTTTCCCCTAGAAAAGTATTTGTTACTTGCTTATTGTTTGATTATGCTTCCTCGAAACCAAGGTTGTGCCATGTATGCTTAAGAGACTTGTTTGAAATTCCTTTGGGTTTTCCATACACAGTGTTACACCTAGGCCCTAGGCTTGAATCGTAAAAGCAGCCCAACTGCTAATATAACAAATGTCCAAAACATCAACAAATAATTTATGTAAATCTATCTCATAGATAGGGTCACAATCCCGTCACTAGATAACCAGGAGTCTACTATATCAATCAAACCACAACAACAGGACCTCAGTACATAGTCAGGAGTACAACAAATGGTCAATCTCTTAGAATATAACATGTTTTCTAGTACCAGACAACCTAAATAGGTATACAAGCATCCAAGTAGTCACACGTATCAATCAAGTTTGCATTTAGCCTTTAACAGGATATAGTCATAAGATAAGTAACAACTAGAAAGAACCACACCAAATACAATATAGATTTTAGTATCATGAAGCCCAATAGATCAAACCAACATTTAAACGGTTAACTATATTCACACAAGTAGCACCAATACTCAACTTAACTCAGTCATGCTCCATCTCACCTTTACGATCCTTATCAGATATATTTATAAGAAAAAATAATACTATTATAGCATCAAAACAATAATCACAATCTTAAACTAGCATGTATAGCCTTTGACTCAAATATTCCACAATTCCCAGGTACTTAGTGCATATCTCAACTCAGTCTAGGAGGAAGGAAAGCCTAGCCTACCTGAAAGACGAGTCCATGTACTCTGAGTCACTCCACACAAGCTTTACCCTTCTTGATCACCTCCCCAATATTGTTCAACTATCAAAACATGAACCACAACGTAAATACAGTTGTTTTGGCGGTAATGTCTCAAGAAATGACGGTAAATAGGTTAATTATGACTAAAATGGGGAAAATAGGGCCCAAACCTGAAATATTAAAACAACCTCTACTTCATCTCGAGTCTATAGCAAAACATTGATCTCAAAACGATTCCCAGAACAATGAGAAACAACCCAAAAATTAAGTGACATTTCTTATCGAAAAAGTTAACATTCAACAGTTTCTTTATCAAATTACTCAAAAATACGACCAAAAAAACAAAATCCAAATATACCACAGCATAAATCTCAAAAATTAGTATAGTTTAGACCTAAATTTTACTCCATTCTGATAAAAAATGGACAAGAAATCACAACAAAAAGTTTCTGTCATTTTGTTATATAACATTCAACAAAAACAATGGTTTTACCTCAAAACGCATGCCCAAGCTGAAATTTGAGGTCCCCAACAAATATAAAATGCCAAAGTTATCACCGGATGAAGTTTTTATATCTTCCACCACAAAGTTGAGTTTTGAAAGATTCCTACCACCTCACTCATGGCCTCCATGAACGTGGGCATAGCTCCACGAATGCTGGGCTTAGGCAGCCTGTCCACTTGTGAACGTGGTCCTAGCCACGCGGACGCAGGGCTTTGCCTCCTTTCCATTCCGTGAATGCAGATATCCCTCTGCCACAATGCACCAGAAAACTTCAAATACTCTTTGGGGTTCTCCGGTCCCATTTGATGTCCATTTTCTGCAAATAACCTATGTAACTACCTTGATTTCAATGTTCTAGATCCAATGGTGCAGTCAGAATCCTGAACGGAGCTCGTTACAATATTGTGAGGGTCCCACTTATTTCTAGCTAATTTTAACTTAAGGAACTGAGGTGGTCAAAATACATCCAGAAGTCCAAGTTGTCCAACAAAAAGTCATTCTAGAGAAAACTCAATTTTTCAAAGTTGACTATGCTATCAAAATTCTCTTTTGAGCATATTTTCTTAGATTTTCATTGAAAATCGCTTTTTAGCTTATTTTCAAACTAATTTTATAAATTCCCAGTTAAACTAATACCCAAACCCCCAGGTCTCGGGAAAACCATGGTCCTAGCCTATTTGGCCATTTTGAAGCTGATGGATCATCAGAATCCCACTCTGAGGCTGTTTTCTAAGACTTTATTTGAAAGTTCATTTTACAGTTATAACCTCTCATTCAACTCAGAAATCTACATAAACATTAACTGATTTACCTAATAATCAAACTAACAATATCAATGTCATGACCCAAAAGTAGGGCCTAGAAGTGACACGGCGAATGGGAACCCAAAAGTCCCCAAACAAGTCTCCTAGCATACGTTCACACATCATCGATTTGGAAGCACAAACATATATATTAAACACATAGATCTACGGGACTGGTATGTATGACTCACGCTATGGAGATATCATAGGGACAGGGAAATACATGGATTCACATAGCACATTACACATAAAAGTAAGGGACGGGTGAGGAGGACTCAAGATATGGGGGCATCATAGGACGTAAGACTTTCCATAACACCTCATATCACATAATCATATCATCCATGCATAATACATAACAATAACATCTCAAAGTAATGCATATAACTTAATTCATATGAGAGTCCACAAGATGTTCAACAATTCCTCTAGTTTAGAATAAGTCAGGGGCCAAGACAATTCTCAGGCTCACCCACAAAGTAAAGAGATAGACAACATAATCATAATAGGTAGATAGAAGTCCGATTTTCCTTGGGTGATAGACTCATCGTACATAACTCTAAATCAATCAACTAGCTATCAAGAGGTGGAAGGTGATAGTCTCTGGTCCCTACATGGTTAGATCATGTAGGCAAAAATGTATGTGTTATTATGTTTTAATGTACTAAGTATGAAGGCATGCAAATACACATGAAATCATGCAAATCAAAGTTATATGACAAGGGCACATATATATTGGAAGAAGTATATAAGAAATGATATAATATCAATATGCCATGAAATTAATGATGCATGAATGCAAAAGTACTTTAGCCATAGTGGGGATATGACCTCAACCGACACAAGATAAGACCATGCGAGATACAAGTAAGAATCCCTGATGTTCACCCTACATTGTAAAAAAGGGTAGACTACTTGCCAGGTAGTCCCCATGCCTCAAAGAGGGAATAAACCATCCCTAAAACGGGGAATAACCATACCTAAAAAGTGGAATAACCATCCCTCTAAGAGGGGAATAAAACCTATGTTGGCACATAGTTATGAGAAAGAAGGCTTTACATAAGGACCCCTTAGGTTGAGCCCCCATCCCCAATTTCATTCGGTGCTAAGTTGTCATCCCACGGGAATACATATACATATACGTGCTTTCAAAAGGAGGACATGTCTTTCAAATCATAACAATGTATACTTAGGCTTAAAAGCCAACATAGTTCGTAATCATACTTTTTGGGATAAAAAGCCAAAAAATAGTTCATATCATACTTTCATGAATACATGCGTAAGAGTAGCTCCTTAATGATAATATAATGGTGTAAACACCCAATATTGTTCAAAGAGCCATAACCATAGACATATGTGATCACAAGCTTGTCATAAATACATAGTCATAATCATAATCGGAACTTAGCCCACATCAAGAGTTCCATGAAAATCATAATTCATGTATCCATATGCCATAAGAGATAAGGGAAATGCATGGGTAATAGAGATTCCAACTTAAATCTACAATATAATATGAAATTCAAGTAAATCCATAAGTGAATCATAATTTATATTAACCATGCTTAAATCAAACTTTAAAGGGACAATGCATATTCAAGTCTTCATAATGTTCATGCAATTCAATACATTATGGCTTGAATCACTTTGAAATCAACAATTAAACATAGTCCATAACTCAACTTAATCAAATAAACATTAATGTAAAAGACCCATAATTAAAGTAAGCTTAAAATCCATGAATTAAGTAGAAAACAATTTGGGGTCTACATGGTTCAAAGGAGAACAATGAATCAATCCTACATACCTTTGATGACCAAGAAAATGGAGAAGAAATTGATTGAAGAAGAAGGCCTATTTGTATTCCCAAGTTGAATCTTCAAGGCAAAGCTTTTAGGAGAGAGCATTTGAATATTCTAAGTGTAATGAAATGAATTGAATGAGAATGGAGGAGTATAGGTTAAGTCAGATGTTTAGGAGGGCTTAGGAAGGCTAAAACGACCTTAAGAAATCACTAAAATTATAAATAAACCATTAATAAAATGGGAATGAAAAGTTGCTAGAGGTCGTCTAAAAGACCCATTTCACGAACCGTGAAGAGGAGTACTGGTCATGTACCCATCCGTGGAGCAGCACTTAGAAAATTCTTCACTGACGACGTTTCAAGATGGTAATCACATACTTAGAAATGTTCCACTCTAGCATCCACACGGAAGGCCATATGGCCCATGAGGTGCTGCACAGACACATACTTGTTTGTGGTACTTCACTTTTCAGTCAAGGGATGGTACCATTACAAGCCTCACGACCCATCAAAGGTCAAATGGCCCGTGAGGGCTTCCTTCTTGATGACGCAAGTTCTGGAATATTAACCTTATACTTAAAACCATTACTTAGGTTGAGACCATCACAAAAAACTTCACCACGACCCGTGTTGAGAACCATGAGACCCCAACATGAACCATACAAGGTATCATGACCCGTATAGGGTCTCCCTCAAACAAATCTTAGCCAAAACTCAACATAAATCCCTGTACAGATGTGCTTTACGAAAATGGGCGTAACTTTCTCATTCAAACTTCAAATCAAGTGAAACCAAGTGTGTTGGAAATCCAACTCAAAGAGCTTCTATTTAATAGGTCATAGGACACCCATTTCATCCTGTGCTAAGAGATATGAAAAGGCTTCACTTAATCAAGAAACATACAACATGAAGACATATTACAAAACTCATTATTTGAAAGCCATAAAATCATCAAAACTCATGTCAAGGTACCTTTTAAATCATTTTCATTCACATGTATGCATGTTACGTCATGAAACTCAAGAGTATAAAGAATTTGGACCACATAGAATAGAAATAACTTAGTACCTTAGGCTTCAGTAGATTGGAAGAGATAGGGGTACTTATTCATCAAGTATGACTCTATTTTCCAAGTAACACTCTCCACATTTTGATTCCTCCAAAGCACTTCAACCAGAGCCATATTGAAGCCGCTTCACTTGTCTATCGAATATTTCAACCAGTACTTCCTCATAAGTCAAGTTCTCCTCAACCTCAACTTCTTCCAAAAGTAAAATTAAACTAGGATCACCAACCAACTTCCTCAACATAGACACATGGAATATCGGGTTGATAGAACTCATGTCCAAAGGCAAATCCAATCTATAAGCCATGTTACCAATCCGGTCAACAATCTCATAGGGGCCAACATGACGGGGACTTAACTTGCCCTTCTTACCATGGCGCATTATACCCTTCATGTGTGGAACCTTCATATACACCCAATAACCAATAAAAAACTCAAGGTCTCTCTTTCTAAAATCTGAATACGACTTTTGGTGACTTTGAGCCATCTTCAACTTTTCCCTAATTAGCTTCACCTTTTACATGGCCTCAATCACCAAATTTGAGCCTATCAAAGCAATCTCACCTAACTCAAACCATCCCACTGTGGATCCATACCTTCTCTCATGTAATGATTCAAACGGTGCCATACCAATGCTAGCATAAAAACTATTATTGTAGGCAAACTCGATAATAAGCCCTCAACATGTCCTCTAATGTTTAAATTGTCCTCTCAACTTGTCCATTAGTTTGAGGATGAAAAGAGATACTCAACTTCACCTTAGTGCCAATCCCTCTTCGAAATGATTTCCAAAAGTGAGAAGTAAATTGGGTACCACGATCTAATATGATAGACTTAGGTACACCATGCAATCTAACCAACTCCCAAATATACAACTTTGCATAATCTTCGAGATTGAATGTAGTCTTGACCGATAGGAAATGAGCTTACTTGGTCATTCAATCAACCATAACCCAAATATAGTCAAATTGATTTCGGGTACGAGGCAAGCTAACAATAAAATCCATATTTACATCCTTCCACTTCCAAGTAGGAATCTCAATATCTTGAGCCAAACCGTTGGGCCTTTGATGTTCCACTTTCACTTGTTGACAATTAGGGTATTAAGATACAAACTTGGTTATGTCATTCTTCATACCATACCACTAAGGAACTTCCCTCAAATAGCGATATATTTTGGTGGATCCTGGATGTATAGAATAATAAGAATTATGAACTTCACTCATAATTACCTCTCTAAAGCCATCAACATCGGAAACATATAATCAATCCTAATACCGTAATACGCCATCTCTCCCTTGAGATAAAATATCTATCTCCTTTTTGGCAACTAACTTCTTCAATTCAACCAAAGAGGGATCTAAATCTTGTTTTCACTTGACATTAACAATCACATAATACTCAACCACATTCTGAACATGAATGCCACTATCACTAGAATCAGCCAATCTAACACCCAACCTAGCCAAAAAATGAACATCGTTGATTAACTCTTTCTTCCTTTCATCAACATGGGCCACACTTCCCATAGAAAACCTACTGAGAGCGTCGACCACAACATTAGCCTTGTCGGGATGATATAAAACACTCATATCATAGTCTTTAAATAGTTCTAACCACCTTCTTTGCCTCAAGTTAAGATCTCTTTGGGTGAACACATATTGAAAACTCTTATGATCGATGAAAACATCAACATGAACCCTATACAAATAATATCTCAAAATCTTCAAATCAAACACCATAGTCGCTAACTTAAGATCATAGGTCGGTGATGAATTACAAAAATACAACTTATTTAATGCTTAAAACTTGGGATTTTGTGTGTTCTCAAGGCGATATTAGTAGATTGGATATGTGTTTCTATTTATTTTGTAGGATTTCAGTGTTGGCTTGACTTTGGGCTTGAAGTACAGAAAAGTTATAGTTTTTGGAGGTATATGAGACCCTCTTCAAGTCTTGGGTCCTTCCACGAGTCATAGAGAAGGTTTCATTTATTCTTCTAGTGCAAGGGTGAAAATTAAGTTGCACTCTATGAGAGAGGACCACAATTCATGAACCAACATATGAGTCGTAGAATGTGATCGTGAAGCAAGGGTCAGAGATGGAAGAGGTACTAAAAAGTGGTACAGACTAAACACTTCACGGGTCATGGAATCCTCTATGGCACGTGGAAAGGTTTCATGAAAAGCACCTGCTGGATGTAACTATATTCCACGAGACCCCTTTCACAAGCCGTAAACTGCTACACGATACATAAAAGATGCCCCTAAGGGCTACCAACACAGTACCCAAGAGCACTTAGTTAGTGGTCATTGGGAACACATAGCCCTAATTCACTTTTCTCTTGATTACAAACACATGTATTTTAGTTTAGATTTTACTTTCACTTGCATAATCCTCCCTTTTTATGTTTATTTTTCTGTTTTCTGGAAAATAATAGGGTTAATCAATTCAAGTTACAAGTTGTGCTAATATAGAGTCCATCATATTCCTTGAGAGAATAATCCTAATCATTGTTAGGTCAAATACTTGATACGACCACTTTAACCTCCGAGTAGAGGTGTGGGCTGAGCGATATCAAGTCATTTGTGGCACCGTTGTTGGGGAATACGACTAGATTTGATTAGTGCAACGTAATTTTATAGATTTCTCTTTATTTACCTTATTTTATGTCTTTGTTGTTTTTGTTCGATTACAAGGTGTAGGTGAACAGTTCATGCCAAATATGAGAAGTTCAGGCACTCCCTTGACTCCCTTTAACCTAGAAGTCGAGAAAACACTAAGAAGAATAGCCCGACAACCTGGTAACAAAGATGTTATTAATGCAACTAACTCTACACTTAATCCAGATGGGGGAAACCCACCTATAATAATTCCACAACTTGAGGGACTTCAAGAGCCACTAATGATTGGAACCAACATCGGCTGAACCAAATTGTTATGGATGTCATGGGAGCGATAGTGTTACCTCCACTTTTTGGTGATGCTAAGTTTGTTGTATCAAGTGAGTTGCTATGGATGCTACTAAATCATGGGTTGTTCGCAGGCCTACTATCAGAGAATCCACACAATCACCTGTACAATATTATATTTGTATGTAAGAGCGTAATAGGGAATCAAAATTAGTCCATGGATATCGTTGGGCTCTATGTCTTCCCATTATATCTTATTGGCAATATGAAGTTATGGTTAGCTGAGGTCCCACAGAGCTCAATCACTAGTTGGGTTGAACTGCAGATGACCTCTTTAGAAAGGTACTTCCCCATATCCAAAAAGCTTAAGCTGAAGAAGGAGATGAATAACTTTGAACAGCTTCTTAGTGATTTAATTGGTTCTACATAGGAGAGATTTACAAAGTGTCTTAAAAGGGTTTTCGACCACAAAATCATAGATGAATCGTTGGTTGATATCATCTATAAATCCCTTGATGAGAATGGGCAAGCAGTTGCCGATACCATCATGGGTGTATTATTTATAGATCATACCTTCCAGGAGACTACCGAAAGGCTGGAGCAGGTGGTCAAGAATAATCATGCATGGGGCACAAGATACAAAGCCATAACTAAGAGATCATTTGCAATTACTACTACTCCAGTGCAATCACAAGTCAGTGAAGAGGTGATGCAGGAACTTGCACAGATTAGTACAAACGTGGAGCTACTGATGAAGCAGAACACGGAGAAGGTGAATGTCCTCGCTCATCAGCCTTTCCAAGTACCCATGTATGAGGAACCCTACTGTGAGGAAGATTATTGCTTCATAGTTGAGCAAGAGGGGGGGTTTCTGGCCTAATGCCTAGGGGTTCAATCAGGACTACTAGCGCTAAGGGCAAGGAAACCAAGGTTGGAACTACGGACAAGATGGAGCGTACAACAACCATAATCAGGGTGGCTTCTATGATAGAAATAAAGGCCAAGATAGAGATGCTAATTGGGGTCGCAGAGATGGCTACAGAAGAGACACCTATGTTCCACTCCATAATCGAAATTTTAGTGCTAGTTCATCCAGAGTTGAGGAGATGTTTGAAAAATTACTAAACAAAGCTAATGCGCAGGATGAGACACTCACGGGGATGAAGACTAACATCTCTAACATTAATCAGAAGATTGAGTCTCATTCAGTTGCAATCAAGCAGCTTGAGCAGCAATTTGACAAGATATCAACCAAGCTTAACCAATGCCAGAAAGGTACTCTGCCCAATAACACTATTTAGAATCCGAAGAATGAAGGGCAGTGCATGGCCATCACCACTCGCAGTGGGAAGTAGACCACTGATCCTCCGATGCCTATAAATAATGAAGAGGTTCGTGATGAGGGTGTTGTGAATAAGCAGGTTAAAACTGGAAATAATACTTAGTACTTAATTGTGCTAACCCATATTCTTTTCTACATGTTCTAACCATGTAGGGTTCGAGGGTGACTATTACATTCTTCTGGACGACGCTTGATATTCTATTGAAGACTTGTAGTGGTGAGCCCTATTCTTCAAGGGAAATAACCACCATCTATCTACCTTTATGTTTATGTATTTACTTTCTTGACTTGAGGGTGAGCCTTAAAGCTTGTCGAGGCCCC
>JBCEWC010007821.1:0-20851 GCA_038996855.1 Solanum aculeatissimum | reverse complement strand
ATGTTTTAAAGTCACTTAAGCCAATGAGTTCATTTCGATCATATTTCGCAATTGCAAGTCTGAGTAGAGAAGTTTACGTATTTGGTGGGAAATATGGAAAAGTGTGGTACAACTCAGGTAATGCCAGTAGTCCCTCCCTTTATATACATACCCTCCTCCCCCTTTCTCTTAAGTTGCTGATACTTATGCCACTCTATTCTTGTGAAGTTGAATCATATAACCCAGCCAATAATAAGTGGACTGTGCATCCTTGTTTGAATAAGAGAATTAGTAACTTATCCGGAGCTACTTTGAAGGACAAGATCTTTGCAATGGGCGGTGGAAATGGGACCGAATGCTTTTCAGAAGTTGAAATGTATGACCCTCAAGTTGGTCGATGGATTCCTTCACGATCCATGTGGAAGAAGGTTAATTCTATTCCTTGCTTATATTTCGATGGTGATATTTTGAAGTTGAAAGGGACAAAAAGCATGTAAAAATAGAGGAAACTGAAATTGGTGCTCAGTTTTGCCACAGTAAAAGTTAATTGCAAACGACAGATATTTTTCGGTTAAAATCTTTGTTATGACAAGAAGGTTCATGCGCATTACCCTTGGATGTTGTTCTTATCTGCTTAACTTTTGTAGTAAGTATTTATAGGCTCGTTTATCTTCATGATTTCCATGGAGTTTCTGTTGCCCCTTCTTTGTTCAATCATTTCGTAGCAGTCAGACATAAACAAGGGAGAAGACATAAAAGTTGTTGAGCACTCAGGAGCGGCTCAACACTATCCCGTGGCCTAAAGCGAAACTTTAATGAGAGGCCTTAATTTTTTTTATAAAAAAATTATTTAATTTTTATTTAAAATCTATTTTTCTAGCTTTTTGAGATGCAAAATTGTGAATAGTTCTTTTATAATCAATTTCTTCTAATAATTCTTTTTCAATTGATAATATACTAAATCCATTCATGTTTTTCTTCTTGAATTTTATCATCGTCTAGCTCAACAAGGTTAGTGATTTGTTCATTTAAAGAACACTCTTCTATGTTTCTACATTCTTCAATATTTTTGAATTTTTTTTTTATTATTTGTTAAAAAAATTATCAAGGGCTCTTTTTTGAGATTCTATTGGATTTTCTCTATAAATTGTTTTTTACCAAAAAAAAAAATTAATAGGAGACCCCTATATATAGATAATGATGGCTAAAAAAGGCTCCCTAAATTAGGGGTCTAAAGTTGTTGCTTCACCGGCTTTACCCTTGAGCTGCCCCGGTGAGCACTATTTTACTAGCTAAAAAAGACAATATTTGTCTCTTTCTTGTCCTTGCCTACAGTTCAGGCTTCAGTTTGCTTCTATTCATTTAGACTGTTTCTCATGTATTAGCCATTTACCTGTTCCAAGTGCTAATATTATCTCCTCTGACTTGATTGTCTCCTATTCACGCAGCGATTTTCTCTTGCAACAGCAGAACTCAATGGTGCAATATATGCTGTTGGTGGGTTTGATGGAAGCAATTATTTGACGTAAGTTATTGCTGAATTGCTGTTTTCCTTTTTCTTTATAATGTATGCACCATAGGAGATTGGCATTTGGGCCTCATTTTATCCAATTATTGAATTATAATCCCCTTTGATCTTTCCAGAGAAATGAGAGTTGCTTGTAGTTTTCCAAATGTGGTCCTTTTTAGTGCTAAATCTGTTCTGATAGAAATCTACGACTTCATTTATTTCATTGAATAGGAAAATTATCTTCATATGCGAAAGCATTTGAGTCCTGTTTTTCAGTTTTCTGCTGCATTCTCCTGTATCATTTTTCTGATTAGCAATCACCTCAGGACTGCTGAAAGATTTGACCCCAGAGAACATGCTTGGACAAAAATTGAGAGTATGAGCACAAAAAGAGCATCTCATGCGTTGGTTCCTTTGGGGGGAAAGTTGTATGTTGACTTCTTCTTGCTTCTTTGGATTCTATATCTTTGGTCATGTGTTATGTCTTCGAGAGTTTGGGGATGTGTATTGTCTGAAGAATCACTTGGGGGGTCCATGACCTATCTCATTTTTCGTCTTGTTATTCACTTTTAGCTTCATGGTTGCTCTTTAGATATGCACTTGGTGGCTCTGATGGGTCTCAAATGATGCCAAGCATTGAGATATATGATCCCCGTCGTGGAACATGGATGATTGGGGAACCAATGAACTACTCAAGGGGGTTTTCAACTGCTGCTGTTCTAAAGGAGTCCATTTATGTAATTGGAGGGTCTCAATCTGATAATGAGGTAGTAAACATGGTACATACGATTATTTACTTCATTGTTTAGTTAATCATCACTTCCATTACATATGTGGTTCTGTTAATCAATACTTTTTTTTTTATTGCAGATTGAACGCTACAAGGAAGGTCAAGGGTGGGAAATAACCAACTCGAGTGCTCTCGGGAAAAGGTGCCGCTTCTCTGCTATAGTTTTGGAGGAAGATTGAACTCTGCATTGTTAAGCATGCAAGCTTTCTCTTCTTGTGGGCAGCCTTTGTTCAACAACATCAATATCTGCTGTTTAGGTATAATGAATAGACTTAAACATTCATTCAACATTCCTTCACTTTTGCCTCCATATAAGAAAACAGAAAATGGCAAGCGTATAGCCAATTTATGTTATAGCTTTGTAGTAGTATGGCTGTGTTACAGACAATTCTCTGCAGCAAAACTTGTTCACAATACTTCACTGTTTTTTCATCATTAAACTTGTTGACTAGTCATTTCTATCTGCTTATAATCACAGAACATTAAACGTAAAAAGCAATAATGTCCAAAATGTTGAAAGAATCGGGAACCAGGAGAAGGTCCTCTTCTAAATCAAAGTGGCTGTCAACTTGGTCCGATTTTTCAACAGGGCGAGTTAGGCTCAATATTTATGTTGCTCCATCAACTTTTGCAGCAAATTGCCCAAGTTGCTCGCTTTAGACAATAACTTGGTTTAGTACTCCCTTTGTTAATATGATTGACTTTATGCATACGGATTTAAACCATAATCATAATCGTCTTCGGTCCTAGGACAAGATTTTTGTGCCGTCTTATTAGATTTTCTTCCACATGCATTGACTGTCTTGTATGTAAATAAAAGTAGGGTTTAAGAAATACTCAAAACGTGACTTAGTGACCATTTTATTTATAATATAGAACATAGAACAAGTCTCCTAAAAAATGTGTCATAAATAAGGAAATAAAAACAATGCCTAGTAAAAGATAAGGTCCAGTCAAAATCGAACTGATCCTTTCTAGAAACTTGCCACAGATAAATTCTTTGCCCTAGTTGTTTTGTCTTCCTCTGAAGACTCAACAACTCTTCCTCTTCCAATATCCCTTTTACAATGTTCCCTCTCATTGTGGTCGGAACCACCATTTTTGCCGATTCCTTCTATGGGTCATCTATGTTCTTATCCCTTTTCCTAGTTGGATGGTTGGTCTAGCACAAGAAGCTTCACTGTGGTTGTTACACCATTTTATTTATAATATAAAACATACAACAAGTCTTCCCAAAAACGGGCCATAAATTATCATATCATATCATCATATTTTACACTAAAAGTAGGAAGACTGAAGTAGCAAAGTTGAATTACTATTTTACCCTTATACTAAATTAAAATATTATAAAATATCTAATCATATCATATCATCATATATCATATCATATATTACTAAAAGTGGGAAGATCTAAAGTGTTAAAGTAATTATGAAAATACCCTTTACTATTTTTTTAATTAAATAAATAATGAAAAGTTAATTAGACCAAATACATAATTGAGTGTTAAAACTTATCATTTTCTATTTTATAATGACGCTTTAATTGTTATCCTTTGAGCTTCTTCCTTTTAGACTCATTCCAATAGTAGTTTAACAGGTTATTCATAATCTCCTTAATTACACTCTTAACAACATTTGGTTCTAATCATAATTTGTCGAGTTATGATGGATTAAATTGGGATGCACGTGTGTGGCACGTGGCTAGAGACTAGTTATACTAGAAGTGCGAAGACCCAAGTTGCAAAGTTGGATTATCAATTTACCTTATGCTAAACTAAAATATTATAAAATATTTAAGTAATTAAATATTAAATAGTAATCATATTATATAATTGTTATACCCGATAAAATTACCAAAATACCCCTAGAGGAGAGACGCTTGCATAACGCATCTTCCCAAATATTTTTAGCAAATTTGACACTGGAATCGTGATTAACACAAAAAATGTGTGGGAAAATGATCTTGATTGATTTTTCGAGCAACCAGATCAAAAGATAATTTTTTGGAGCAAAAACGCAATCCAGAAAAGTGTGCGACATATCCGCGTCGTGGACTTGTCACAGATTTGCACTTAATTGGGGTTCTAATATTTTCTATGAGATTAGAAAATTGACCAGAAAACGATTTAAATAAAATTCCACTTAAAAACATTTAACAAATGTGATTTATGTGTTATTTTATAGAAAAATATTTTTTGAACGCATTTTAAGTTTTCTGTCAAAAAAGGAACTGAAGTGCGACAAGTCCCCATCACGGACTTGCTCTATCTTGGTATTTGACGATCAGTTTTAAAAGCAAGGGCATTTTATTCCTTTCCCCACCCATCCTAGCCTAAAACCAAGTTGTTTTGAAGTCGTTTTCAACCCTATATTAAATTCTAAGCGTGAATTTTCAATCAATTACGCTAATTCATATTAAGAACTAGGTCTAAGGAAAAAAGAGAAGGCTAGGGTTCAAGAGGATTAAGGTCAATTCCTTGCAAATTCGATTGTCTATCTCCAGTCCAATATGTAAGGCTACCCATAGCGTTGGATTGAGTTCATCCACGCGACCCACATGTTGATTTCTTGTAATTGAGTTCGAGTAGAGTTTCACCCTAATTATTGAATTGAATTCTTGAGTTTTCTATTTTCCTATTGAGTTTCTTGTACATAAAAGTGTGTTAATGATCTTTATGAGTTGGGAACTCGATTGGATGCATGTTCATGTCTTCATTCACATGAATCCTAATTGAGGACTATATTTAATTTTATGCATTATTTTAAATTGAGATTTTGTGGTCGTTTTTATGTTAACAAAGATGATTTTTGAACATATTTTTTTTATTGAGTTGCATGAACATGAGTTTTGAGCAGAAATAATGTGTTGAGGAAGAGTCTTGAGGAGATGAGGCATTTTTAATGAGTTTTTCATCTACTTAAGTCGAGTTTGTGAGTAATAACTGAGAAATACAAATCCTGTGATTTTTAGTTCTAAGTGTCTTACACTTGTTTGAGTCCTCATGAATATACGTGAGTAAATTGATGAGTTTCATTATTATTACCATGAAATCAGTAATATTAATCGTATGCTTGATAGAGTAATCCTAAATTTCATTATTTTCTTGTATGTTGACTGAATTGAGATCATAAGTCTAATTTTCTGAGTTGAGTAAGTGGAGCATGAGGAGTATATATTCTTGTATTACATTTACATATGATGAGCATCCAATATGTCTTATGTGTTGAGCATGATTAATATGATATTAACAGACCGTATAAGTGAGAGTTTTGCATGATGTGAGGTGGAGTCCTGAGTTGCATTGCATTGAATGCTAATCCTGAGTTATTGAGCTATTTGAGGAATTGAGTTGAGCTATTTGAGATGAGTCAATGAGATGAGCTTGAGTTGATTTTCATGAGCATATTTTAGTCTTGGAAGGAGTATTGAGCACCGAGTTAGGTAAGAGGAAACACCCCAGAACTACATTGTCAGCCTAGAATAGTTGTGCAGTTATGTCACGACCCGTAAGTGAGGGCCTAGTTGTGACATGGCGAAAGAGAACCCAAAAGTCCTCGATCAAGCCATCATAGCATCATTACTCACATCATCGGTTCGGAAGCACGGAAAAGTAAACACATAGCACAAAAACCTAGGGATATCGGGACTTTGAACTCAAGCTATAGGGATGTTGCCGGGAATGAGATGAACATGGATTACATAGCACATAACAATTATTTTTAAGAGGCGAGTAGGTAGGACTCAAGCTATGGGGGCATACCGGGTTAGGGGACTTTCCACATAAGCACATTCCCAACATTCACAAGCCCAATACATAACCATAAGCATAATCGAAACATCATATTCATAGTCAACCCCAATAATCAAAATATCTCAACAAAATAAAATACAACGTACAAGACTTTAGTTTGTCTAACATAGCCTCTACATAAGATAGATCGGGGCCTCGACATAGTTTGGGGCTCACCCTCAATACATAAAGTAATGAAAAGTAAAACAAATACAAGTAAGATAGAAAGTGGTTATTTCCCTTGAACAAAAGGGCTCACCGTAAGCAAATAACTTCAAGATAATCACTCGTCGTCCAACGGAAGATAGAAGTCGTCTCCGGTCCCTACATGGTTAGAATATGTAGACAAAGAGTATGGGTTAGCACATAATATGCACTAAGTATGCGGGCATGCAATGCATATGACAATATAGTATGACCAAACGAAATAACAAGGGGACAAGTGATACAAAAGGAATGCACGTAGCCAAAAGATGAGTATATAATAACAATATGCCATGCCATGATGTATGAGATGCAATACTACAATCATAATATAGCGGGGATGTGATCTCAACCGACACCAGAGGAGACCTGAGCGAGCTACTACTTGGATCCAGACTACTTGCCAAGTAGATCCCTAGTCAACCCCTCAACAAGGGGATACATAACAAGTCAATCCCAACCTAGGAAGATAACCCATGGTGGCACATGGTTTGGCGGAAAGGAGTATGGACCCTTGGAGCTAGTCCACCCCGACTCCAATCCCTCGGTACTAAGTCTTATTCCACGGGATTACATATATATACATACAAGCTTTCAAATCGGAAGATTTACATTCTTTTCAAAACTATGTATTATTAGTCAAAACCAAGTCGTGATCAAAATCATATCCATACTTAGGCTAGAAGTTAACAAGAGTTTTCATAACCATTTCCATGTCAATGCAATAAGAGTATTTCATCTACATAGCTTATCATATCAAGCCTTCATAACATATCAAAGTGGTGCAAACACCCATAATGCTGAAAAAGCCATAACAAGAGACTATGTGATCACAAACCTTAACATATCATATCATAACAAGAGGGTAATGCCCTTAATAAGAGTTTTATCAAAACTATTCTTCAATGCATATGCCTTAAATGAGGAATCAAGTGCATGGGTAAGGGAGATTCAAACTTTAAACCATAATTCAATAGGTAAATCAACATAGTTCATGAGGAAATTCCAATTCAAAACATAATGCAATTTACCCATGCATAGTTAAATCATTTAAAGGGTCATGCACATTAAGAATTCAAGAATCACAATGCATTTCATAAAATTCAAACTTAATTCATCATTAAATCACCTAATTTCTACAGCCCACAATACAATTCAAAGAAATATTTCAAAATCTAAAGAACCCATAATCAATTAAAGCTAGAATTCATAATTTAAGAAGTAGGGTTCTTGGGTCTTCATGGATGAAAGAAATTCCATGAATCAAACCTACATACCTAGAAATTAGCCAAGAGAATTGAAGGTTCTAGCGAGGATGATTTTCCCCAAATTTCTTCAAGCTTTCACCAATGGATCTCAAGAGAATTGAGAGGATATGGTGAGGTTAGAAGAGTGTAAGAATGGGTAAAAAGGGATTAGGGTTTGGTAAAAAGGGATTAGGGTTTGATTTAGGGGGATTAGGAGATCTCAGAAAGGCTAAAAGGGGCATAAGATTAAGACAATTTACGAAATTACCACTAATGAAATGGATAGGATCACAACACGCAGGGTCTCACAGAACCTACCCAGTGGCCTTGTACTGTCTCACAGACTGTGGGCCTGTCCGTGAGACCACACTTGGTCTCGGCTTTGGCTTGAAATCTTGAAGGACTTTTTGGATCACTTTACGAGGGGCCTCACGAACTGTGTAGCTTCACACAGATCGTGTACTGGTCTATGGATCATCACTTGGTCCGGAGTCCAACCCCGAACCTTACCACACTCATTGGATCACTTCACGAGGCCCTTCACGGGCCGTGAAGGCTCACACGGACCGTGAAGTGGTTCGTGAAGCTTCACTTGGTCCAGGGCTTAGACCCAAGCCCCAAGAAAGTTATTGGAACAACTCACGGGCCCCACCACGGACCGTACACCACCAAACGGTCCGTGGTACCACACTTGGACCCCAATCCGAACCTTTTTTCCTGTATGCCTCTAAATACAGGCAGTCTCACTACAATGGCAATAGCTTTCACATCCAATATCTGAATCAAGTAAAACCAGTTGCATTATGAAGATAACTCAAATAGCTTCGATTTGATATATAGTGGCACACATAATTAATCCCATACCAAAAGATATACACATTCAAAGTTCAATGCCTAGAAAACCTTACAACTCTTCACCAAAACAATCCCTTTAAATCCGGCCACTTGAATACAACCCATAACTATCACAATTTAACCATGACGATATCAACACTAACCTTGTCCAACCATCATGAAGTTTAAAAAATTTTGGGTCGTTACATCATCTCTCTCTTGGGAACATTCATTCTCGAATGAGCTAAAACTATGGCTTGAGGACAACAATCAAACAAGGGACATTTTACCACAACTCATAAAGGACCATGCATCATTTCAAAAGGCATTCAAAACGCATGTCAAAAATTCATTTAAATCATTTTCGTGCTCATGTATGCATGCAATGTCATGAAACTCGAGAAGCAAAGAATTAGGACCATAAAATGATAGAACCTAGTACCTTAGACTTGAGTAGATTGGAAAAGATAGGGATATTGATCCATCATGTCCAACTCCGCTTCCCACGTCGCACTCTCCACATGTTGGTCCTTCCAAAGCACCTTGACCTAAGCTACCTCCGTGTTGCGAAGCCGCTTCATTTGCCTATCCAAGATTTCAACCGGCACCTCTTCATAGGTCAAGTTATGAGTACAACTTTTCACCCTCAAACCGATGGGCAGTCTAAGAGGACTATTTAGGTGTTGGAGGATATGCTTCAGGCATGTGTCATTGACTTTGGTGCTAGATGAGATCAATACTTACCCTTGACAGAGTTGCTTACAACAACAATTACCATTCCAACATTGAGATGGCTCCCTTTGAGACTTTGTATTGTCGGAGGTGTAGATCGCCTATTGGGTGGTTTGACTTAGTAGCGGTAGAGAGTATGGGTATGGATATGTTGAGAGAGGATCTAGAACGGTATAATTGATATAGAGTTGGTTGGTAACAGCCCTGAGTCTCCAAAAGAGCTATGTTGACAGACGGGTTCGGCCTTTGGTATTCATGGTTGGTGATAGGGTATTGAAGGTCTCATCCTTGAAGGGTGTTATGAGGCTTGGGAAGAAGGGAAAGCTTAGCTTGAGGTTTATTGGTCTGTTTGAGATTTTTGATAGAGTGGAAAATGTGGCTTACAGACTTGCTTTGACATCTAACCTATCTTCAATCCATCTTGTGTTCCATGTCTCGACGTTGCAATATTACATTCTAGATGAGTCCCAAGTGATCTCGTTGATTCAGTTGAGTTGAGCCTAGATTTGACTTATGAAGAGCAGTTGGTCACTATTTTGGATAGGCAGGTGAGGAAGTTGAGGACTAAAAAGATAGCTTCAGTGAAGGTCCAGTGGTGCCACAAGCCCATGGGTGAGGCTACGTGGGAGATAGAGGCATATATATGTTTCTAATACCCTTATTTTTTTAGCCTTCAGATATATTCCTTATCTCATGTTAAAGAACGAAAATTATTTTTAGTAGTGGATGATGTAATGACCTCGAAGGTCATTTTTGACATTCTCAATAAAATTACTATTTTGCCATTCTCAAAAGTTGTCTTGGGTCAATTTTAGTTGAGTCTAAAAGTGAGATTTTTACAATCTTATAAAAAAGTTAGAGTTTTGCTACAAAAAGTTTTTAAAGGCTTAAAGTTTAAATTTTTGAATGTTTTGGTCATCTTGAGTTTCAGGTGTCAAAATGCAATTCTATCGATTTCATCAGCTTCGAAATGCAAAATTTGGTCTAGGAGAACTGATGGAACTGAACTTGGAGTAGAAACGATGATTTTCAACCTAAAATTGCAATTTTAGTTGAATTTAGATCATAGTTTGACTTTGGTCAACATTCGGAGTTCAGAAGCTCAAATTGAAATGTTGGCAGTTCCAGTGGTTTGGGGTGGTGAAACTAATGGTAGAAATGATGTCGTTGTAATTTTTAGAGTTTCTGAGGACAGTTTGGGATTTTGAGTTCAAACTAGTTTCTTTGAGTTCTATCGAGTTCGGGCCAAGGAGGCCTCATACTCAAATTTTGATGATTCCATTGAATTGAAAATGTCATTTCTAGTAGGGTTACATGTCTGGTTTATGTGTATCAGGTTTCAAACGAACCTCGAGGGTCCGTTCCATGCGTGAAATAGTTGGTTTGGACTACAATCTGGTGCAATCACTTTAGTACTCCGCATTCGTGGGGTTGCCCATAACGTTGGTGGAGTGTTAACCTTCTTGACCTCCGTGTTCACGAGGGAGGCCTCCCCATTCACAGAGTTTTAACCTCTCAGGCCTCCGCATACGCATTTGCAGGCTACACATTTGCGAAGTGTCAGTTGAGTCGACCTCTGCGTTCACTTAGTGTATTAGTGATTGAAACAGTGTGTAATTTTAAAGTGTCAAGTTTCATCATTTTTCACCATTTTTAATACTCTAAGCTCAATTTTGGATAGAAATTTCAACAATTTTCAAAACAACTCTTTGGTAACTTATTTCTAATCTATGTCTTTAATTTTTCATTGATTAAATTGTGATTTTAACATGGAAATTAGTGATTTTAATTGAAGAAATTGAGATTTTCTCATGCATTAATTTTTTATACAAAAATGGTGATTGTGAGTATTTTAACTCCTTTCTTGAAAAAAATTTTGCCATTAGATTTCTTATCACTTGGGGAACATTTTCATACAAAAATATTTTAGATTTTGAAAACCTTTTTCGACATAAAAGTTTTGGACCATTTTTCCCTTTTCACCAGAATTGCTTGATTTTAGTGTCATTAATTTTATAATGTGATTGTGATGTTATATTTGACTAGATTGTGGTGATTTGGATTATGCGTGGATTTGACTTGATCGAGACTTCTACTAAGACAAGTGGTCTTCTAACATTTTGTTATGTCTGATTGAACCTTGTGTTATCCTATGTGAGTGGGTTTGAGTGAATTGTGACATGAAATGGGATAGAATTATACTATTGTAGGCTTTGATCATGGGCTTTCAATTTGGGTATTGGTAAATATTATGAATCCTTGACTTGTAGAATATTTATGGCATTGTGAATACTTGAGAACGTATATATTTTTTGGTATTGATATGAAACTATTCTAATATTAAGGTTTATGCAAATATTGAGATTGTATTGTGATTATTCGGTATTGATTGGTGAATAAATTATTCATGTCGACATCTTACGTATTCTCATACTTATGAAACTGATTATTTGTGTTATGATGACATATATTGCTTAATGTTCCATTGATGATGAAAAACTATAGGAAAATGGTTCTGGCGAGAAAAAGAAAAGAAAAAAAAGGAATGAAAAGTCGAAGGAAAATGATTCCGTCTAGAAAAAGAAAAGAAATAAAAAGTCAAAAGAAAATGGTTCTGGCTAGATATGAATGTAAATGACAAAGGAAAATGGTTTCGGTGGATATATGGTCCGTGTGATAAGGCATCCCTATTAGGCGAAAGTGCCACCAACACTCTTCCTCAGCCGGAAGTATATAATATTCCTTTGCCTAACTACTCATTGCTAGAACTGTCAGCGCTAAGGTGGTTGATGTGGAGGCAAACAAATCCTATTTCCTTTTTCTTGGAAAGGAAGGAATGTAGAGAAGAAGTCTTTCCTTTCCACTGGTTCTTGAAAGCTATCAATCCACGCTTATCCCTCTCGCATCCACGGTAGCTACAGGAAACCAGAGCCAGCACTTAGGAGTTTCACCTTCACCTGGAATCAAACTTTGACGGAGTGGCACACACAACCTCGGTCAATCTCATGAGGTCCCCATGGATTCCGATCTGAGATTATCAATGGATGTGTATCGTAGGACAGACATGCATCACGATTACTTAACATTGCATCACATGATTTACATTTCATTGCATTCACTCCATTTCATATCATTTCTTTCTTGAAGTTGTTATATGTATTATGTGTGAGGTTGTGAATACTTTCGAACCTTGTACATTGTTAAGACTAAACTATTGAATTGTGATATATGTTGATAACTTGAACCTTGGACATTGTGAGGACTGGACTATATGGATACTGTGATACGAAATTGAAACTGCCTATGTTACTGAAGGACTATTAAACTACTTGACTTTAGGAATCAGTTGAATATTTAGGGATACTTTTTTATAATGTGTGTGTATATATATTGTGTTGTACTTAAACTTTTCTAAGTGTAGATGTGTAGTTTGGTAGTATGTGGTTGGATGGATAGGAGTATTTGATCCTTTTTCTTGTGGATATTCACATTTAACCTTCAATTTATATTTGAATAGTGTATTTTTGATCTTTTTGCTTGTGGATATTCACATATGTACTATAATTATTAATTGTTCCTCTACTTAATTAATCATGTATTATGTTAAGTTTATATGGTTACACCATATTAAATGTAAATTTTATATAGTTCAAATATATATAACATGTTTTCTACGTAGAGGAATAAAAAATACACATTTTAATTGATTAAAAAATAAATACACCACGTCATTTAATTTACCGCAAGGACCAAAAGGAGAATTTATCAATTACTGCAGATCAAAAGTTTTATCATCCTCTCACATTTTTTTCATAAACAGATTTTAAAAAAAAATTGGTGGTTGTTACACCACTTCATTTATAATATAGAACATAGAACATTTTTTCTCAAAATGGGCCATAAATAAAGAAATAAAAACAAAACCTAATAAAAGATAAGGTTTAGCCCAAATCGGATTGATCCTTTCTAGAAACTTGCCCTAGATAAATATCTTCGTCCTAGTTTTTTTGTCTTCCCTGTACTCTTTCTAAAAGAACTCAACAACTCTGTCTCTTCTAAACCCCTTTCACAATGCTCCCTCCCGATTATGGCCGGAACCACCAATTTGGTCGATTCCTTTTATGGTTAATTCATGTTCTTATCCCCTTTCCTAGCTGGATGGTCGTTCTAGCACAAGAGGTTATCCCCTTTCCTAGCTGGATGGTCGTTCTAGCACAAGAGGTTTCACTGTGGCAAAGTATTCTCTCTTTTTCCATTGATTTCTCATCTCACATTATTTAGGTGTCGATGGTCTATTTTAAAAAATATATTTATTCATATTCTATCATGGATCGGGAGCCGAATTTTATCAGTGAATGAATTAGGTAAAAAAAAGTTTAGATTTCTGTCAAAAATATTGTTTTGCTAAAAAGTCTGTCGCCGATCGATCGCTAGCATCTTTCCATTGATAGATCAAAGGGTTCCTGAACAAACTCTTAAAGGTTAGATTACTACCTACTTTTATGAGAAAGTACATCAACTAATATCAATTTATCATGATTAATCTAAGATGAGTTGTTTTCATATAGGCACAAAATGTAAATAAAATTTTATTAGATTGTCAACTGTAATAGTGCTCTTAGTTGATAAATTTACATTTTATAGATTATAGAAAATTCCTAAAACGTCGTCATAGCCTCTCACTCATAGCTATGGCGCGCATCACACCTATGAACAAGACTCTAATTGACGCGGCATGTTGGACTCCGAGGATCATTTACAAACCTAGGGCTCTGATACCACCTTTATCACGACCCGGGGTAGGGGCCTAGATGTGACATGGCGAAGGAGGACTCGAGAGTCCCCGATCAAACCATTTTAGCATCATCACACACATCATTGGTTCGAGAGCGCATAAAATAACTAGCAACACATAAGTCTAAGGGATTCTGGGGCTTTGGACTCAAGCTATGGGGCAAAACGGGTCAGGGACTTTCCACATAAGCACATTTCAAACGACAGATCATAATAGGGTAAGCGGAAGCATAATCAAAATAATAAATAACTATATTCAGACGTGAGTAACCATAGCATCTAAAATAGCACATAATGCGGAGTATCATAGAATAAGAAGTGTCCAAAATATGCCTCTACTAAAATAAAACGGGGGACGCGACATAGTCCGGACTCACCCTCAAGTCAAACGACAGATAAAGCAAAAATAAAGACATAATCTAGAAGAAAATAGGTTTGCCCTTGGAGTATAGGGCTCACCCACAGCAGCAAGTCTGAGATCACGTCTAGTCGTCCAACAGTAGATGGATATCGTCTCCGATCCCTACATGGTTAGATCATGTAGAAAGAATATGGGTTAGCACATATAATATACTAAGTGTACGGGCATGCAACACACATAAACCTAACTCAAGCTAGATGACAAGGGGACGTATGTATAGAAGGAGAATACACAAAAAGAATATTATATCAATATTCCATGGAATTCATAATGCATGAAATGTCATAATGCTTATAGTATAGAGGATGAGACGTAACCGACATCACAATCCATGCGAGCTAGTACATGGACTCCCGATGTCAGGCCCCCACATCAAAATGAGGGTGACTACTTGCCAAGGATAGTCACACTATACCTTACGACTCATTTTTTGGTGTGATGGCCACCTTCCTTACGACCCGGTCCTTTCAGAAGGATTTACAATTCATATCATACTAAAATACCTATGTTGGCACATAGTTTATGGGAAAGGAGTGGGACCCTTGGGGATAGCCCACTTACTACTCCAATTCCATCGGTGCTCAGTCATCATCCCACAAGAATACATACATATATGCGTGCTTCCAAATGAAGGATAGATACTTTCAAACTAATGCAATACAGATTGGGCTAAAAGGCTAAAATGTAGTTGAAGAACCTTGATCATTGACCAATGCATAAGAGTAGCTCATTCTAACATAGCAATGTGGTGTAAACACCCTAAATTACTCATAAAGCCATAACAAGACAAGATGTGATCACAATCTAGTCATAACTCATGTCTTACAAAAATCAAGTCAATGTGGGACTAAGCCCATAGCAAAAGTTTCATCAAATCAAGTTTCAAGTATGCATATGCCATGAATGATGAGATGAATAGCATGGGGTTATAGAACTCATAGTTTAAACTCGTAATAAAAGAATCCTTATGAAATTCTTAGTTAAATCGACAATTCAAACTTAATTAACATAATCCATGCATAGATTTAAAGCTTAAGGGGACATGCACAATAAAGTCAATGGAATTCAACAATTAAACAAAATCCATACTTCAATTTAATCAAACAACAACGAATGTACAGACCCTTAATTAATGTAAGTGTAACTTCTTGAAAATTTGATGAGGAGAGATTTTGGGTCTTCATGGTTGAAAGAGGACCAAGAATCAATCCCACATACCTGGATTAGTCAAGAAGGACAAGAATATTTGAAGAAGATTAAATTCCCTCTTGATTCCTAAGCTTGTCTTCAATGGGATTTGAGAGAAATTTGATTTGAACGATGAGGAATAACATTAAAATAAGGGTTTAGGAGAGTTTTTAAACATTAAAACGACCCGAAATTCATTCAGAAATTACATTTTTACCCTTAATAAAATGAGAATAGAACTGGAGACTGTCGCTCACGAAGACAACTACATGGACCGTGTAGTGACTCATAATCCGTGAGTCTGACCATGGGACCTTACTTGAGATAAATTACACTTTGTAACAGATAGGAAAATTTGAAACATCACCTCCACGGTACCCTACACGGACCGTGATGCCTCACACGGATCGTGTAGTGGTCCGTGAGGTCTTCCTTAGCCCGTGGCCTTGGCTCAACGCCTTGTCCACTCTCTGCCTCACTGCACGGCCTGGTTCATGGACCATGAGGCTTCACACGGATCGTGTGGTGGTCCGTGGAGCTATCCTTGGCCCGGAACCAAGGTTCAAAACTTTGTGAACCCATTGCCTCCCTACACGAACCAAACAACGGTCTGTGTGCCTTCACACGGCCCTTGGTCCTACCGTGAGGCAGTGACTTAGCCAATTTTCTGGGAGGAAATCCCTATGGATGCAGTTTCACCAAAACGTCCATGACTTTTTCCCTGAAATAGTAACACAAGGTCCAAAAATTTTTGGGTTATTACATTGGCTTAGGCTTGTACACCCCTTTTCAATCTAACATTTTTCTTCTTGAGATCTCTAGAGTCACAGTCTTAATATTATAATTAAGCACTGCATAATAGGGGGACAATCAAGTCATGACTAAGATTACATTAAAATCAATCATGTCAAAAATCACCAAATCAACCCAAGTATGAAAATTCATATATTCAATAGAACAAGCATGATAGATATAGGTTACTACAACAAAATCTCCAATTGAAGTGGAAACATAGATAGGGGTACCAATCATATCACAAATCATATCAACTCCTAAGAAAAAATTTACTTACACAAAGAATAAGTACAGCTCAGGTCAAACAAAATAGTAGCCATATGATCGTAGACAAAAATAGTACTTATGATGACTATATTAGATGTTTCAGCCTCTGTCGTGCCCAAAAATTTATAAAATTGAGCCATATCATCCTAAGTTTAACCTCTCTATATAGATGTGTTGTTCTCTTGCATGTATTACTATCACCTCGACCTCCTTAGACTCTTTAATTTTCTACTTGCCCACCTTGTATACGTCCCTTGCCATTATTATCTCCACCTATCGGTACTATGACTCTGGTCTACTCACTCTCTCCTAACATGTCTTAGATTCTATAAATATAACAACTATAATCAAAAGAAAGGCAAGTACCTGATGTGAAAAAAGCTCCATTACTATCCTGAGTAAGATTCTATTATGAAGTCCTAGAGTAACCACTTATAAAAATAGGCATGGTTGATTCCACTAGTTGGCTGCAGTTGTTGACCTGTCTAAACTCTAGAGTAAGAGTAATAAAAATTACCTGCACTCTTAGGTCTCTTACCAGAAGCCTTGACCTGCCCAACTTTTCAAACTCCCTTTACCTTCTTCACAATGTTTGTCACTTAATTAAACATTTACCTACAAATTCATGTGGATATACAAAAGTTGCAACTCAAAATTTGAACCTTTGATGAACAACCAAATCCTCTCCTACTCTGTAGTTACTAAATCTCCTGATAAGCGCTATTATCATGCTACCTACTCAAGTGTCATAAATTCATCCGTCTTGTGATCTCTCAAAGTTTAAGGTACATACTTTTCCAAAAATAAGGCATGGAACTGAACCTAGGTGTGCAATGGTAGAGCTGGCAATCGACATTCCATAAAGACTCTCCACCACTGCTTAACCTCTCCTTAAAGCTAGAAGTTCATAAACTCAACCTCATGCTGATGTACAACACTCAACCTTTGGAGCTTTTTGTAGCAATCTAAGATAAACTCATAAGCATCTTCACTCTCTGAACCTTGGAACACTAAAGGCTTCAATTTTTCAAAATTTTAGTAAGTATATTATGCTCAGTACCAGTCATCACTAGGCCTAGAAGGGGATGAAAAAAGGCATCAATACCCAACTTTCCCTCTACATTAGGGGTCGTAGATCCAATAGGGTAAGTGACTAGAGCTTGAGAAATAGGCACCTTAAGAATGGCTCTAAAGTTGACAAACTAACTTAGAAAAGTCATAACTTGGTGGGCAATTTTTATGTTCAAAGATGGAAGCCCGATAGTCCTAGCCTGTACATCCTCTTAAACTACTACGTTCTCTTCAACCTCGACCTTCACACTCTCCTCTATCTCAACCTAAGGTGCAGGAGAGATCTCTCCTTTTCGTTAGCTTTTACATTTTCTTCAACCTTGATCTTCACATTATTCATTGTAATGACCCAACCCGCTAGTAATATTGTCCACTTTGGACCTAACTCGCACGACTTTAAAATGCATCACTAGTAGATAAGATTTGTTTACTTATATATAAAAAATCTCTCCTACGATTTGCCGATTTGGAACTTCTCATCTTAAGAAGGGTTGTTAAATACACCCCTCTATGGACTCAGCATCCTCGTTGAGGTCTGTCCTACCATATGGTATTTACCTAAACTCAGCACTGAGATTTGCCCCACCTTACCGAGATTCACCTAAACTCAGTTGAACTCTGACCCACATCGACATGGTTGACACAAGAGTGGCTCTGATACTACCTGTAATGACCCAGCCTGCTAGTGATATTATTTGCTTTGGGGCTAAGCCCGCACAGTTGTAAAATACGTCACTAGTATGTAAGATATATTTACTTATATACCCAGCATCTCTCTTGTGTTTTGCCGATGTGGGACTTCTCATCTTAAGATAGGTTATTAAATTCACCATATCAACTTGAGGCGCAGTAGAGGTCTCTCCTACGAGTATATTCTCAGCTTGGGTTGCACCCTTGGTGGGCACTACCCTTCCCAACCTCTCTCTCTTTTTCTTTCTCTACCTCTATCTTAGACATGCCCTCTCATCGTTGATTCCTTTACTGGCTTATTGATAGGAGATATTGGCCTAAACCATTGTATCACGTATTAATCATCTACAGGAAGGAGAGTAAAAGAGGTTAGATACTAATTTGGATCACTAGATATTCATTAAAATCACGTTATAGCAAGAAAAAGATAGAGAGATTTCCTAAAGTCCTATGGCCTTTCGAAGAAAAATACAAATTTCTCCATATTATTCCACAAGACTCTATTAAACTTATTTGGTACTACGAGATCACGGAACCTAAGGTTCTAATACCAACTTTTATCATGATCCTGACCCATCATGATTGGCACCCATGCTAACTTTTCGGTAGGAGAACCATTGGTTCAACTCAACTAAGACAATTAACATAAGATATCCATTTCAAATGTGGAAATAAGTTAAATTAACAAGTCAAATATTTAGTTCCCATAAACTCAAACAAAATAATTTAAAACACTGAGGGAAGTAACCTCCTAGAACCTGAAAATCATTGTACCAAAACTCTATCTAATAGTCAAAACATGGGGATATAACCCCTAAAAAACATGAGTAAGCAGAGTCTAAAATATCTGAGTTCAAACAAAATAGACTAAGATGTTAGGTGAATCTATGATAGTCTGAAAGATCTAGCTCGCCCTTGAATTTGATCATTCAGTGATCTCCTAATTGAGGTTTGTCAATAGCTATTTGAAGATCCATTGTATGAACAAATAAAGAGCAAGTAAAGTATTAGTACACACATTAATAATATAATAATAGAATCACGCGACTATTCCAATAAGTGAAATATATATAAGTAACCACACCATAGCAAAATCACCCATATACAAAATATAACAATAGGTTATTAGTTCATATTCATTATACAATTCACAGTGTAAATCTCAAATGTGATAGTCAATGATGGTCCTTACATAAACCAACACCCACATTGTTAAGATGTCAGACCATGACACACAATTCAATGTGTGTATTGTGTGTCTAAATATGACACTTGATCTAATGTGTGTCAAAATATGAAACTCGATAAAATATATATGATACTCCATAACTTTATTCTTACATGTACCTATTTTTCAAGACTCATTCTTATATATGTTGAGTGGATTAGGGTCATAAGAGACCTCTAATACTTAGCCGAGTTCAAAACTTTCCTATAAATTGAGTTTCTAGTGTTAGATTATATAAGGATCAATTTTAAATGACTATAAATCTTAGTACACAAAGAATTAGTGGCCTATGAACTATCAAATGAAACATCTTTGAATTAGCTTTCCAAGGCCACCGACTTTACCTCATTTGGAGTTCAGAGTCAAAAGTTATGATCATTTTACTATATACTGCCAGAGCAGAGTGAACATACGAGCTGAGTTACGGGTCATGATTTGAGTTATGGCCCATCTGCTAACTCGTGGGAAAAAGTTTTGAAAATTATTTTTTGAGCCCCACACTTAACGAACCCATCTAGGGATCGTAGATACATCTATGGGTCGTAGATTGGGCTCGTGGAATTGATCCATGAACCCCAAAATTTTCCCAAAAGTTTACAGATTGGTTCCTATGGGCCATAAATGTTTCTACGGGCTGTAAGTGGGCCCGTGAACGACTTTGACAACTAAAAGGTTTATTTTGGTCTTTTTCCATCCTTTCAAAGTCTTAACTTGACCTTTTTATATCTAAACAAGTTCCAAAACATAACCATTCAACTTTTTCACGCTAAAACACCTTCTCCAACTTAGAGCAAGTTTTCAAGGGAGAAAAGGCTAGGGTTTGAAGACAATCTTATACGTTTTTTTAAGTTGTTTCAAGACTCAAAATTTTTAGGTATGTAAGGCTAACTAAAACATGGATTATGTTCTTTCATGTGCCTCACAACCCGAATTTGATGGAGTTGTGAACGAATTGAGTCTTCCATGAATGTTTCTCGAAGGTTTTTCTTAAATCCTAATGTATTACTATATAATCTTGCATGAATTATAATTTTTATGGATTAAATATTTGAATTAGATGATTTCAATTTTCTACATAAAACCCTAGAATGAATTCTTGTTATTTTTACATATTGTACTTAAATGAGCATGCACGAGTATAATTTGAGCCTAAAGAGTCTATGAAATTCCTAATTGCTTTAACTCTACTTTTCTTTCCTAAATATTAGGGGTTAGAATGATGCATGATAGAGAGTCTTTATGAGTCATGAGCTAATCCTAAAAGAATGTTCCTAACCAAAGAGTTGATAGTTGATGTGATGAATTGAGTT
>JBCEWC010007820.1:0-20855 GCA_038996855.1 Solanum aculeatissimum | reverse complement strand
ATAATAAAGGATAAATTAGAATTATTTAAATTTAAATAAGGGTATAATTGGAAAAAAAATAAGAGAACCATGGGATATCACCAAATTGGTGGTTTCAAAAAGTGGAGGTTTTCACCACATAATTAATGAAACAATCAAAACAAACGTAATTCTCTTACTAACCATACCATACCATATCACCAAAAATCATCATCCAAACAAGTTGTAAGTATTAGTTACTTAAAACATTAAAAGAAAAACTAATTAGATTATATATTAATTGTCTAAATCAACATAAAATTAAAGAACACATATTCAACAATATAATCATTCTTAGTGTTGAATTAATTTTTTCCCAGCATTAATTACTATTGATTTGATATGTAATTTGAGCTCCATTAGAGTTACTAAGATTTATAGACTATAAAATCTTTATTGACCTATTCAAATTCTAAGTCAAACTTGAAATAATATGTTAAAAGATAAAAATTATAAAAAGGTATAAGAAATGTCTATATTAGATCAAAATAAATACTTTTATATATAAAATCAAAATTTAAAATTATGTGTGTGTGTGTATGTACAAAATGTCGAAATGAAACCAATTGAACCTAAATATAGTCAAATTCTTTTTTTCAATATCAAATCAAATCAAATTAATTTTTTTTTGAATTAATTCGATTTGCGATTTGATGAACTTGTAGGTTCGATTTTGATTGGAGTACATGGCCACAACAGATGAAAAAAAAGTGGTAGTTGGGTGTCTTGTATATTTTTCGTTATACAAGGAAATAATGTTTGTTTTCATTATTATTGAACTTTAGCTTATAATAATGATTTCTCAATTGTAGCAAATCTCATAAAAGAAAGATATATAGTGATATTGTTAGTACAAGTGGAGCATCTTTTTTCTTGGAACCTTTGAATGATGTGAAACTTATTTTAAATAAAATTAGTATTGATTATAAAACTTTCATATTCAATTTAAACTTGAATTTTAAATTTGAAAAAGTGTTTCAAATTTAATTTTTAACTTTATGATCATGAATTTCTTTTTTTTGTAAAAAATATAACTAAATACAATTTCATTTTCAATTCCAATTTTATAACTAAATACAATATATCCTTTGCAAATACGTGTATAACGAATTAATAATTAGTAAGATATTAATAGTTGGTAGTTTCAATTCATTAGTCTTATTATTTTTTTAAAATCATTTGAAATATATATATATATATATATTTAATTTTAATTTTTCGTATAATATATTTATGATCATGACAATAAAAAATATTTTAATATATTTAACATTTTAAATTTAAAATAGAATCAATCAAAATAGGATAAATAAATTGAAATCGGACAGTATTGTCTATTTTTGTAATTATATGCATGCATCATGATTTTTTATTGGTGTTATCATAACACGACAGCAAATTTTATTTGCAGGTCTTGTTTAATATACTTTATTGAATTGTTAGTGAATAAACATTGTTATTAGGATTTTTTTTTTAATATAATTTCTATACAATCAACATGATAGTCATTGCAACCTTATAAATGGGTCTAGTGAGTATGACGAATGCAAATTTATTTCTATTTTTGCATAGATTCTGGACTCAGGAGAAATACATCCACGTAGAGAGAGTAACAAAATAACAATATACAAAATAAATGTAGGTTGTAGCAATATATATTTAAAAAAAACTACGCGATATCTAAGTTATAGTCCAACCGTCTTATTCATGTACTTAATCAGTTAATTGTCTAGTTATTATTTTTATTAGACTACAACACTCTTCAATTTGAGCTTACTTTTTTTTTTCTTTTGTACTTAGTTTAATCCTAACAGAAAAAGAGATACCTAAGATGTACCAAAAATAGTGTCCCAAGATAAGTACCTTCTTTTGTTATCATTTTGACTTTATAGGAAGAAAATCACTCTCAGTTTAGGTGCCATGTAATTACGTAAACACATGTATCTCAAAAAATATTTAAGCTATATATGTATATTCTACTGTAATTATCTTTTACATTATCTTTTAGGGTGTACAAAAATTGAATTGACCAATAAATTGAATTAATAAAAATATTATTAGATTATCAGATTTTTAATGATTTTGAAAAACAATAATTATTGGATTATCAATTTTTACTATTGGGTTATCCAATAAGATTATAATAATTTACTATTTTACCCCTCTATAAATATTAAATATTAATAATTTAATAATAATAGGACACAATAATACTTTATCTATTTTAATCTATATCGTACTTAAATAATTAATTACTCATTTTAGTATTTAGTCTTTACTCTTTCATACTCCATCTATTTTTATTAATCCTTGTGGGGTAAACAAAAAATCAAATCGTGAAGTACTTAAAACCGATAAATTGGAAACTGATAAAAATGATCTAATTGGTTTAACATATTTATATTTAAAAACCGAAAACCAATAAATCAAACCGATAATGTCTATAATTGAATCGAACAGACCGATGCACACCACTTTCATTTATCTTAAAGTTATTTGTTACTGTAGATAACTTAATTCAGTGGTGTAAACAATTGATTAGTACAAAACTTAAATTCTCAAATTAAAAATATTTTGATAAAATTATATATTTAACTTATAATATGTTAATTTTAATTTTTGTTAAGTTTTTTTTTTTTACAATGCTTATCATAGAAATTTATTTATAATCATCTTACAAATAATAAAATATTTACGTGGTGGTGAATAGGACTTATAAAATTCATGTGGAAAACGTTATAGGGAAGAAATGATAAAGACTGTTACTGATGCATAATTATAGATTGAAAAAATTGAAGAAGCCAAAATCTATGTCAGAGATTTTCTGTCTATATGTATATTGTTTCATAGAGGACTTTCCACCCTACCCCTCCCAAAAGAAAAAAGGTACATAAACACATGAATATGTGTCCTTGCAGCACATTTTTTTAGATATGGTGATTCTCATGTGAATGACCCTAGAGAAGGCCAGAGTCATTGCCCTTCTCTTTACCTTTTCAACTGCCCCAGTATTCTCCTTTCTCTGTCCTAGTTACGTTACTTGAATAATGCATAATACATAAAGCAAAGCAAAATTACTTCCCTCCCTCCGTGAGGAAACTTCATTATCTACTACCCCTTGAATAAATCAAAAATCCCCTCAACCCAACACAAACTGATACTACTGTACAACAGAATCTTTATCGTCCTGTCATACCAAACACGCCGCCTAAGGATGGTTCTTGAAAATGCAAACACATTGTTACAACGTTGGCAACTTAAGCCTAAATCAGCAAAATGAACGACTAAAGAATAGTTGAGCTGTTCAGTTTCACAGTTCCAACACCAGCGCTATCAATAGAAACCTTTTTTTTACATGATCACATGTTAAATTTTACAAGAACACTCAACTGCCACTAGATGAAACAATAATCCAACTACAAGTACGCCTAGGCAGACAAACACTAGAATACAGTAACATAATGTTAGCAAAAGTTTTGGCATTATACAACTGACCTAACATCATTCTGTGTTTCACAACATATGGCGAACCCATCTAGAATACATGTACGCCCCCTCCCCCTTTGCTCCATTTAGCTGTTATTTCAGTGGTTCATGCCATAGCTTCTATATATCACTCAGTTACCATCATGGTATCCCTGTCATTCCTGGTTCATTGCTTGCATGAAATGTTCATCTGCAGCAGAAGCACACATCAACAAGGAACAGTAGGAGGTGACTCCTGGTGCAATGAAGTTAATAAAAAGCAGATGCCATAAGATAAAAGCACATTAGTCTTCATTCTTTTTTCCCAATACACTATGGTTGTTGTTTTAACGATACTTATAAGTGTACTTACTGGTTACAAGTTCAATTATAAGTATACTTATTATGACTTGATCCGTTGCAATCAGAATAGCACTGCTACTGTTACGTAAGAGGTGTTCCAACATCAGATGGACCCCTGGATCCACTTTACTAGTGATTGAAGACTATTTTCCACGCAACCTTGGTGGAAACACACAACAGCAGTCACATGCTTCACTAAGAAATACAATGGAAAAATGAAGGTTGACGAATCCTCATCCATGCATTCCGTGATACAGAGATAACCTTTTACTCCCTACTCTTCCCATCTTGCACTTCTCATTCTCCAAAAACCCATTAACGTGATAAACTGTGTCAACCGGAACCTAGTTCCTGTTATGGTATTCAACACAACTATAAATACCATCAAACACATTAGGCTTCAAATTTTTACAGTTTGACATTTCTAGTATTCTTGTTACATCATACATGATAAGTAGTACTCTCTCGGTCCCCTTTTTGTGGCACCCCTTCCTTTTTAGTTTGTCCCAAAAAGAATGCCATCTTACTATCACTAGAAACAATTTAACTTTAGATTCCCCCTTTCACCCTTAATGAAATAAATCCCAGTCACACAAATATTTAAGGCTTAAACACCGTGTCAAATCCAAGGGTGCCATACAAAATAGAGTATCTTGCTTTTATGTACATGTGTAGATGTTCTTTGGCATGTCTGTTATTTCATTAGAATTAAAAATGTTTCTAGCCTCTTAAGGGCATGGGTCAATGAAGTGGGTTGAGAGCCGAGGCCTTAGGTTTAAATTCCAACGGTGGCACGCAACAACACTAGGTGATTTCTTCCTATCTGTCCAAGTCTTAGTAGACACAGTTACCCTGCTAGTAGGAGGAGGCAGGTACCTGTGAAATTAGTCGAGATGCGAGTAAGATGGCCTAAACACCATGGTTATCCTAAATAATTAATGTTTCTATGTCGATATGTAACATTAAAGTGGCGTTAACTTTAACTTAATAATTTCTACCCCTACATAAAAAAAATATACCAACAACAACAACAAAACATGACGATTAAAACAACTCGATGTGAAACTTAATTTTCCAAAGAAACAAATTTGATAAGAAACAATAAGAAAATATTAAGTATCAGAGGAGTTAAGGCTACGAGAACATAGGCAAGAAGCAAAATCCATTTTAGTCACAACGAAATGACAACAGTGTGAGCCCATAAGCCTCTACTTGACAATCTATACTCCTTGTAACATAGAACTAGGAGATACATTTGTTCTGACTTGTAAATATGGCTTCAACACAACCTTTGTGCTAGTATTAATCTATGTTACCTTTTCTCGGAATAAAAAAAGGGAATGGCAATGTCCTTAATTCTGAACATACACTGATATCGTAAACAATGATAGTCTTAAGTTCCTTTTTGTGAATGAAATACCCTTCATAAAAAAAATGATATTATCTTAAATCCTTCAAGTTATGTTTGTTTGGAGTCATAACTCCTTCTATTGATTTTAGGCCACCTATCCCACCAAAGTAAAAAGTCCAGCTCACACAATGGTATTAAAGATATCAAGAAAAAAATCATTCCAAAATCTACATAAAGTAAAAAGTAGAAAGAAGAAGCACGGGGGAAGGTCTACCAAGTTATTTCTTTTAAATATTCTGTCTTGAAAAGATATTTTCCCAAAAACACCTTGAATTTAAATTATGGGAGTTAAATATTGTGCTTCTGGAGATAAATTGAATTTGACCTCAAATTTAAATAAGCCGCCTAGGCCGAACAAGTGAACTTTTCGGACTTGATAAGAGCTCAGACTTTGAAAAGGATAATAGAGTTCCTTTTTTTGATAAGTTGAGAAGGATCATCAAGTTAAATTCTCCAATTGAAATGCACTAAAATGATGATAAAGTGAAAAGAAATTGCAGGAATGTTTTGGCATAGTCATACCACTCTCGCCATCAGAGATCTCTCCGAGCTTTGAGATGGCCTCCAGAAGTGCTTGCTCATGCTCCTGCATAGTAATATACTTAATTTCCTTTGGCACAAACGAGCAAGCAGTAAGCATTACCATCCAAGTGAGTAAGCGTCTAACCTTTAGCACTTTCTTTGCCTTCTCGACCTCCGAAGGATCTGGATGACTGGCGCCAAAGACCCTCTCCACCTGTCAATATTTGTCAGTCTGTGAACGAATATAGAAAGTGTTACATCTAAGTGCACAATAGATATTAAACTACTGCTACTAACCTCTTTAATCAGTGTTTCTGTGTGAAGTAACTGGATATCATCAGATCCCTTCTTTCCTCCATTCTGTGATGGTGGAAAGCCTTTTCTGGACTGAGGTTTAGCCAACCCCCTTCCCCTCCCTGCACCTGGACCACTATCACGCCCTACAGGCCTATTCACACCACGGCCTGATCCACCATAATTTCCATGACGAAAGATTCCTGGATCTTCACCATCCCACTGAATATCTTCTGGTGAAATCTGTCAGAGATGAGATATATATAAGTTTGACACTTTCAAGAAAACTAAAAGAAAACAACTGAAAATCAAATGAGGCAGCTAAGAATAACAGAAAAAATGACTGATGCGCAAGATATAGAGTAGGACCCGTAGGTTATCAGGCAACAGTTTACATTGGACCGTGCATATGATTATCTAAACATGAGGTGGATATCATGCTAATAACAGACTGCATAATGAGTTTGAAAAGGTTCTGCCAACATAACATCTAAACCAAGTTAAAGTTTTCTACTCAATTAGAGCAACTCCGACAATCATTTATTGAAGAAGCAGCAATTGTACGTATTTGAACTGATAAATATGGACAATGAAAAGGAAATTTCAGAAGGGCACACCTTGGAGAGAAATTTAATTTAAGGACTCGAACTACCAGATAAACTTGATAATAGTCATCCATCTTGAGGCCAAATACAACACATATTATATGCCAGACCACTCATAGTCTTTCACAGAAGTCAAATATTAGATGTAAGCAAAATGTTCTTGGTTTCGCTACTTCTTCCTATATATTAGACCCTTTAGCTCCAACTCTGTTACATGGTGGAATCTTTCTGAGGGTGCATACTCCAGAAGACTTGATAATGGACCAGCTATCTCTCAAAGTACATGTTGTGGACTTCATTTATCCATTATCATTAGAGGCACATGCAGTAAAATATTGGACTTGGTATGCATCAGAAAGTTTTAGCTATATAACATTTATGGAAAAGAGAGTCCACGTAAAACACATTTAGTCTTAACAGCATTTGAAGCTTAACATCCTTACAAGCTTAGGATTCTTTCCTAAAACAAGGAAGTTAGTTATAATTTATACCTTCAAGAAAAAATATGGTGAAGTCATCTTTGCACAGTTTTTGTCCGCTCTTCAGCATTTTCCAGGGGAAATGGTTCAGATGGGAAATTTAGTACTATCCTGAACTTTAATTCTGAAATTCCCCATGAATTTATTTGCAACTGGTTCCGTAATAAATGCAGATTTCTAGTGAATACTTTAGAGAATACTTGGCCACATCACAAGATAAGGAATAGGAAGCACGCAGAGTTCACAATAGTATAAAAGCTACTTTTCTTGGTACTACCACCCTCATAAACCAATAAGAAAAAGAATTTTTCCGCAGGAAAGCAAAGAAGGTAATCAAAAGCTGCATGCCATTAGAACATAGCATCCATTACCTCTGAAAGATTGACCCATTCCCACGTCTCATTTGCAGTGCTCATGTCATAAACAAGAGCATGTCTACCCTGAAAATGTGCATCACAAGATTTATGCATTCAACCATGAAAAGAAAAAGGAAAGTAAAGCTTCGAGCAATAAAATCAGGTGTACCTCAGCTTGGTTATAGTCAGTAATGACTGCTTCATAAAAATTATTGTCATCAGGCCATCTAGTCCTTACTTTCTTTCCAATCAATGGATCAACTGCTGCTGCTTTAGCAGGTTCAGAAACCCGATTATCGAGTTGGCCTCTTCCAAATGGACCGGAGGGCGGGTACTGCATTTTCATTGAAGATGCACCAGGCATCATCTGGCCCTATAAATAGATGTGTAACAGGAAAATAACCAGAATAAGGGAACAGTTGAACGATGCATTGGTGGACTACAGAATAAAGCATAAAACATCAGACATACAGATTTACTTTTTTTGCCCTTAGGCCCCATCATAGGCCCTCTCTTGGCAACAGATGAAGATGGTTGGTTTGCAGCAGCCAGAGCAGGTGGGTGAAAAGTAGGAGATGGTCCAGCAAAGGACTGTGATGGCAAAGATGGTACTACCTTCTGTTTCTTCCGTGAGGCTGAGACAGAAGGACTGGGTAGTGGGTCATGAATACCTTGACCAGTGCCAGGCATACCAGGTTGATGAGCCCCTGATTGCCTCCACTCCCTATAACCAAGAATCAAAAGATAACCTTTAGAACTTTGACAGAATCTAGAATGCCACGGATTCGCTAAATAAATTCAAGATGGACAAAGGAACCAGGAGCTAACCTTATTCTTCGGATGACATCATCAGCATTAACTCTACCAAGAAGTTCTCTGTGTTCTTCATTGGACAGTCTTAACTCTTTTCTTAACTCCGTTATCAAACTTTCTTTCTCCTGAATAAAATATATTCATTGAGCAATCATTTAAACCTGATCAAACAAATTCACATATTAGATTTCATGGTATGACAAAAAATACCCAAGAAATGGCATCAGCTTGGGCTTTAAAGGCTCTTAGAACCGAACTGTATGCTTCTTGCTCAAGCTGGTGAATTTGGGCCTCCATGTCAGTTTCACCATACATCCTTTGGTAGGGTACAGAAGCCATGACAGCAGATCTCCCATTTCCATTCATGCGGCCACCACCTCTTGGAATCCTATTTTGATGCGATGGGGGAAGATCATCATCTGTTCCTGCAGTCACCCAACAGATTGTGAGAAAATCAAAGTACAACGAACACCTGGAGTATGTATGATAAACATAATGCATGACAATTATCCATATCAGTGCAGTGTGATTAACAAAGGCCTAAAAACAGGTGAGAAAAAATACATTACTTGAATTGTCACCACAGAGTAAGGACCAAGGAGCGATGTGGATTTCAATCCAACAGAAGAATTCTCAATATACTATTTTCGGTAGGAAACTAAAATCTAAACTGCAGCTGAAGTGACAATTTTTTTAGGTCTAAAATGAGATTTAAACTTCTATTCAGTATCAAGAACTTGTCGCAGACCTACAAGCATTTGAAGACTGTCCCAAAGCTGCATACAAGAAAATAATTAACTACCAACTCTACTTTATACTTTGCTCTTCTATAAAATTTAACAGTTTTTGCAAGAAAGTTTCATTATTCCATAATAAACTCAAAAAATTCAGTTTAAACTTCTCACTGCAAAATAGCTTAGGCAGACCGAAAAAGACCCAAGATTCAATAAATTCAAGGAATACTGACAACACCCAGAATCATGTAAAATTTAACCACCATAATTCCAAAGAAAAGGAAAAAACGATACAAACAAAAACTCTCTCAAACAAAATATACCCAGTACCTCAACAGCTCAAAATTCCAAGTTTACAAAAACAGGACCCAAAAGATCCCAATTTTCACAATGTAGACGCTAATCCCACTAACCTTGAACCCTAATTAAGCACAAATTTCACAAAACTAAAGAAAAATAGATGCAATCTTGAAAACACTAACCACTGCTGTCATACGGTTCGTAGTCCATAGCCAGCTTGCGAAGTGAAACAACCCCCAGATGAAGAAAAACCAAATCAGGGCTTCAAAGGGTGCTTTGAAAACCAGATACGAACAATAATACTGAAACCCCCTAAAATAACGTATATAAGCAAAACCCAAAATCCGAGAGGGGTTTCTGGAAATTTTTTAGGGTTAGGATTTACCAAACAGAGGAAATCGAACGGGAATTGTGTGATTGTGATAGAATTGAAGGCGAAGATGAGAAGGAGAATCACCAAAGGCGTATCAGCATAGGGAAAACGGACGTGAAATCGGTCTATGCAATTTGGTTTATTGGAATGTTTGGAATCCGCCTCCCAGGATGAGTCGACCCGGTTTAGTTGTGTTAACTCGGACGAAAGAGGAGGGATTTGGGATTTTTGTATGATGTTTTTTATTTTGACCAAAATTGACTTTAGAAATAAACTTTCTCCCCCTTGAACTCATTAGATATTAAAACAACAATAACATACTAAAATTCAACAAGTGAAATCGAAAAAGGGTAAAATATATGTAAACTTTATTACTATTTTATAAAAATAGAGAGACTATTTTTGGAAGACCCTCGTTAAAGTATTAGGCTCATTTAATTTGAATATAAGTTATGATGCAATAAATTATATTGAAATTATTTTTATTGACTGTTTGATTTGTTCTTTTTAAAATTTATGCGACGCATAAATTTTAAAAACAAGTGGTTTGTTTTCAAATACCTTTTACTTTATTTAGTTTTTTATATTTTCTTTGCAAGCTTTAAGTTATTCATTCTTAAAAATAAAACTTTCATCTTGCTTAGCTTAAATATTTTTGTGTGTTCATTCCTATGATGGTACATTATATATTTAAAAACAAAATTTTTATTTTATTTAACTCAAAAATATAACTTTCATCTTAAATTTGTTAAAGTAAAAGAGGATTTATCATTTATATCACTTCATTTAAACACATCACTCTTAAATTGTAAATTATTAAAGTTATCTTCATTTTAAATTGATACAAGCTTTCAAGTGACTAAAAAAAATATATAATTCAAAATATAAAGAAACATAAGAATTAGACAAATAAATTAATAAATAAAAATTATATTTATATAGTATAAATTTTTTAATAAAAAATATGAAGAATTATCATAAAAATAAGGAGTAGGAATGTTATGAATATATTAAAATAATGTGAATATACATAAATGTGTAAAGTGATGTATAAAAAAATTTAAAGGAATATCTTGTCATTTTACCTATTTTATCTCGAGATAAGTTATCCCAGAATTACTATTCAACCCAAAGATTGGGATGACTTATCGGGGTATTAATTATTAATCCTAGCATAAGTTATTCCAATCTTGCCAATCAAACAATAAACTAAGTGACATCACAATTTAATCCCAGAACTATTTGGTGTTATACTTCACACAAAAAGACCCGTTAAAGTAATAAATATTGACAACTTTATGAATGAATTGGATAATTGAAAATAATATTGATGTGTATTAGAATTTAGATGTTTGAATTGAAGTATGCATTTAAATATTAACATGTTGAAGTGATAACTAGCAATAGCGGTTGTGGATGACGATTGAAACTTATGCTGACTAATGATGATATTATGTGTTGTAGCCAGTGATTAATGATGATAGTTGGTGATGACAACATATCATTATAGTGTGATTGTAATAATTAATTGGTGGTGGTGGATGAAGATAGTAAGAAGAAATTTGATGATGAAGAAATTCCAGAGGTAATTAGCCTCTAGAATCAAGATGAAATACTAACCTACAGATGAAGATTTTACTTTGATGTTGTGTTTCAAGGTTAAGTTCAGTGCCACAAATAAAGTGAATATCATTATTTATCAAGATTCTCTAGGAAAAATCAAAATAAATATATTTTCTTACTTGATATGCTGACTAATGTTCTGGTTCAACATGTGTTGAATTTAATGTAGAGGGATAAAAAAATGATGGCATGAAAACTTCATAATTTTCATAATTTGACAGCACTAGTCAAGTAACGATACCAAAATTAACTTAAGTTGAAGAAAAGGAATGAAATAAGCTTTGCAATCATACGTGCCCAGATTGTGGAATTACTAGTTAAAGGCTATGTTTTGTTGCTTTTGCTTTCGCTCATATGCAATAGCTCAGAAAATCACACAAGAGAGGTAATCATACTATGCAAGTCCAGTGCGATGAACTTGACCCAGACCCAGAAAGCAAACCCTTTGCTTTTGATGGTAAGAGGTTTTGAACTTGAGACCTTCAACGTGGAAGTATCAAGTCCAAACCACCAGGTCTGATTTCTATGAGAGTCATAGTTCCTGGCCAGAAACGGTAAGACTTCTTTACGCGCTCTAGTTGCCGGAACAGATTTCTAGCAGCTTTGGTAGCTAGCTGCTTCCTTGGACCCTTTTTATCAGTGGATTTACTTAGTACAAGTCATTTGAATGTATATAGAGAGATGGAAGACGGGAAGCTTGGAAATTTAGAAAAGAATTTGAAATGTTTTTGGCTTTGTAGTGTTTGAGAGTGTATCCAGGCTTAAACTTTTTTATAATTATGTCACAATAAGTTCTATGAGATTCAGCTTTACTTTAATTAAATTTTTTGAATCTGTGTATTCAAAACTAATTTTATCTAGTGTATCTAATTAATTTCATTAGTGTACCTCATATCAAATATCTAGTATTTTCTTGCGTAAATACATGTGTATGATATCAAAAATACATGTATCTAGTATTAAAATATGTCATGATATACTAATCGATGAATCTGTGGATGGATATATTGGTAGTTTTTCCTTTTAATAATGATTTGATTTTGTTGGATTGTCTATTTAATTGAGCTATAAATTTCCCAGAGGCTCATTTTGGCACTACGTGCCAAATGGCTTAACACGTCAAGTCAAATGAAGGAATCTATGAAAATACACAACGTGTAAAAATTACATGTTCTATCCAATCAAATATGACTGTTGTTCTTGATTTTATCCAACGTTTAGAAAGCAAAAGCCCTGACTAAACATTCATCATACACTGTTGTTCTTGATTTTAAACTTTCATAATTGTTCATTTTAAACAAAGCAACTGCAATTTATTTACAAGGCCAATGCAGAGAACGACACAATTGTCTTTTATCATTTTAATTCAACTCTTGGTCAATTGCAAGTCTATGAGAATTTTTAATCTTGATAAGCAACTAGAAAATTATTGCCAAGAAAATAGATATTTGGATCGGTTATTGATAAAAACCTAAAATAAAATCAATTTGATCGATTTTTAAATTATTATAACCAAGTTACGTTAAATATATTTTCTATTTGGTTGCTGTCGATTTTTATTCGGCTTGATTTTATCGTATACAGAAATTAAATCAAAAGACAAAGGTGGGGAGAGGGAATAAAAAATATACACCTTTTGAATACTTTTTTATTTGGGGCTTTTTTTGCTTTCATAAATAAAAATTATAAATAAATCTTGATGAATATATATATAAAAGATATTTAAAATTATTCATCAAAAAAGCATATGACATATATAATTATAAAAAATAATAGCATGTAGTAGACTACATATAAAATTTTATCTATGACATTATGTGACTATCTATTTTGAGAAATTATTTTTTTAGAACAAATTCGATTGTATATTTGAGATATTATTCAAGTTGGGTGACTTTACTAGTTCTTAAAAATTGAGATGTATAAGTTATATATTTTTTTTTTTAATAATACATACAAATTTCAAATTATTTTCTAAAAAATATACTCAAACACGATTTCAATTTTGAAAATTTCAAATAAAATGATTTTTATTTTATTTTTATGGCCAAACACCCATTTAACTTTTTCTTCTTTTTAAATTTTTTTTTCATTTTAAGATCGAATAAATCTCAAGTCATACTAAAAAGCCTCCAAACACATTAGGAATGAAGAAACAAATCATTTTAAAATGCTTATCAACTTCTATACATACTATTTATGAAGAGAAAAAAACATTGAATATTCAATATTCTTGATCACTTGACCTGCATTGACTTTGTGACACATTACCAACCACCAACCTATGATAGGATTTCAAACACAAATTAGAAGAATAATCTGTGGCAGTTATTCGTAAGTTTTTCATTTAGGGATCGTACCTTTGTTACTGCACCCTGGCTCGGGACTGTATCCTTCACCAAGAATTGTGTTAGAGTGGTAAGTACTTCTTTTGTTAAGTCAAACTCATTTTTAGTGAAGTTCTTTTTACTTTGACATGTGTTTGTTTAAACTTTTTGAGTAACCGTTCTGAAAATTTCTAGTCCTTTCGATGCATAAATGAGTCAGCGTCAGTGATTAATAGGAGATGGTCACGTACACAACTGAAAATACAAGAGTTGTCATCCGGTGCAAAATCTTTAATCACCACGTGATTCAGGCATTCACACTAGATCCAAGCTACGAAATATGTGAACTTTTGTAGTCTATATTTCTTTAACTGAACCCAAGAACATCAAGGAGGATGATGAGTGGATAATTGCAATGCAACAGGAACTGAATCAGTTTGAAGAAAGCAAGGTGTGGAACCTGGTTCCTAGTCCCCCCGGATCACACTATCATAGGGATGAAATGAGCGTTTAGGAAAAAGCTCGATGATCAAGGAATTGTTACCAAGATAAAAAACACAATGATGTGCACAATCAATTTCTCAAAGACAATGTGGAGAAGGGTCACACATTCTACAAAACGGAGGACCCAAGTGGCAGATATATTTACCAAGGCACTGGGAAGGAAATAACTTAAGCAAAATTGCCAAGCACTTGGGTTGATATACTGATAATAAATCAATTTCTTAGTCCCTAGACAGAAAAGTATGATTTAAACAGTGATTGCAATTGGGTTCAAATTCACTTATCTTTGTACTATTTCAGGTGAACAGGCACCACTAAGGAAGTTTTGCACCCATAAAGTCTGATGATATTACCCTTAGTGTCCTACAACTGAGCTACGTAGAGTCAGATACATGCAAAGACCAAGTTCTTCATTTTCAAGTATGCTCTCAACCTTCAAGACATTCTTTATTATGCACTACAATGGTAATGCTATAAGAGAACCTAGTTCCCCTTCCTATACCCATCACCTTCAAACTCCTAAATATAGGTGGGAAGCAACTTTTCCACTACTGAACATTCCTTGGCTTGGGGATCTCAACCAACGTCTCAAAACAAAATTATTAGGGCATTCCCTACTCGCAATCTAGGGTATCTCCTCAGGGGGAACGATTACCTTCGCCACATATAAATGAATCCATCACAAACCTATCCTAATGATTAAACACATGGCAAGGATATGGGAGATTTCAATAAGATGAACAGTTGCAGAAATTATTTGAATTTTGTAGTTATTGTGGACTGGATTAGTTATGATAACATTAGCTATTTATAGTTCATAATTTTATGTATTTTCTGAAATGTAGGATCAAATGTCAATTTTCAACTTAAAAAAACGTAGTACATATTATCCTCTTTGTTTTCGTTCTCTCTACTTATATATACTCACATTACTTATAACTAATATGCTTGTGAACCATAGCTTAAGATTTTCATCTTTTTTGTTATGATTAGTTAATGTATTTTATTATTAAAGATAAATGAATATGCTCAACTCCAAACGGGAATAGAGTAGGATTGTAAAGTTAAATAAAGATAATGGAACAAAATGTCATACTAGCTCATGCCACAAAGGACTTGGTGATTAATTATCATCATAATGACAAGGAGGGACTAATTTGAGCATATTTAAAATGATTTCCTTCTGCAATATACACAGGACAAGTTGGTCAATATAAATCTTTGGAATGACATTCACTAATCCTCAAAAATCAATAAGGTGTTTTCATCCCATCTACTTAATAGTCTTTTGCATTATTGACATTTTAAGATTATAGGAACATAGACAATTAAAAAGATCACCTTGTTTTTTTTTTTTAAAATCCCTCAAGCAACATTAATTTCTCAAATGATCCTCTAAATTAAGGTAATCATGTAGTAAAGTCATTGGATATATTGTTGTTACATAGTAAAGTCGACTTTTTTTAATCATAAAAGTATCGGCAAATCATTCAAAAAAAAAAACATTTCATCAAGAAAATCAATTTTATGGAGCTTAAATGATAATATGGCATGTTATATCATCTCTTGAACTTTTGAATTTCTCAAATGATCACTTACAGTTATTTTTTTCAAAATTTTTTTTCTTTCTTAAATAAAGTGCATGCCAAGTCAATAATAGTTACTCAATAAATATTTTCATTAACTAAATAATATCTATTTTTATAGGTAAAATATTCTCTCATTTACCCGATAAACTTACTCAATAAAAGACATTTTAAACCAAATTAAAGGTACACTAATTTGAGAAATAAAGGGATGGAAATCGGTGATTTGAAAATTACCTTCCATACCACTTTTTTTATCACCGAATTCATGTATCTAGCACACTCAGATATATGTATCTCAGATATATGCGGGTCAAATTAGATTTAATTTATTTCAGAATATGTAACACCCTAAAAAATTTTAAGCGAAGATTTGAATCATCCGCCATATGCATAGAGGCCTGAACCAGATGATTTCTAAATCGTGTATATATGTTAAGGTCCTTTACTAAGTGTAGAAAGTGTATTGGAGGTGTTTTAAGGGCTAAAGGTACCTCAAATAGGGATGACAACGGGGTGGGTTTAAAGCTATGCGGAGCGGGGTAGGTTTAAAATTATGTGGGGTGGCGGGTGCGAGCCAGATTGAAGTAACTATTTTTAAAATTAACGCGGAGCAGGGCGGGTTGCAGGTTTAAATAATCAAATAGAAATTTGAAGAAAATTAAATCTTTGTAATTAATAAAAATTCAAAGATATAAACTTTTTATATTAAACATTGACTTTAATTTTATTTTATTTTTGAAAATTTAAACTAGGCATGTCCGGTAATTGCTAGTTATTAAAATGTTAATTAGAAACTTTTAAATAACGATTAAGAAACAATTGTTGAAATGTCAACTAAAAATAGTTAATTAGTTGTTGAGACATTAATTAGCGAAAAATGCGAATTTTTATTTTTTATATTAAATCAAATTTAAAAAAAAAAACTTAAAAATTTAAGTGAGGCAAATTTATGCGGGACGGGGTAAATTGAAAATGCAGGGTGGGTAACATGTGAATGACATTTTTTTATAAATGAAAAAACAAAAAAAGAGATCATTATTCGTGGTACAATTTATCATTACTTGAGCCTAAAAAAAAGTAGAAAATTAGTAAATTTGTGTGTTAATGGAGGATAGGGGTGAGCATGGTACGGTATGGTAATTTTGATATTCGGTATCTAAAAATTTGATACCATTACCATATCAAATTAACTCGGTATGGTTCGGTATTTTTAATTTTGGTTTTGATATTTTACGATATGGTATTCGATAACCATAATTATCCCTTATCGAGCTGCACATACATTTCTTAGATCAAACTTTATAGTATATATATAACTCCCTCTACACTCCTAGTATATATATAGTATCGAGCTGCACATACATTTGGGTATGAAATATTACCTATTGGGCTTTGTGGACAATTGGACATGTAGTACTTAAAAATTAATATTTTTATGAAATTTAATATATATATATATATATATTTCGATATGATATAGGATATTTCAGTATTTATTTTTTAAATATCAAATACCAAAAAAAATATAAATCATACCAAATACCATAATAACCATACCACGGTATTAAAAAATTTAATTTCGATATGGTATTCGATATATACCATACCATGCCTACCTCTAACGGAGGAGCTCTCCTACATTGTGCAGGAGAGAATCAACTTTATCAAATAAGTTTTAGCTTATACGATTAGTACTTTCTTTTCCATTTTGTTTAATTTTATTGTTACCTGTGGTTGAAGAAAGTAGTAAGTTACTAAATTTATCGGAGGGGCTTTCCTATATTGTGTAGGAAAAAGAAAAAGTCTCTGGAATCCTAAAATATTTATATATTATTAAAAAGAAAAAAAGTTTAGCCTAGGATCTTGCCAAGTGGCCGCTAAGATCAAGATATCATAATTTTTTTAATAATTTAGTTAAATTAGGTAATAATTAACAAACTTTTAAAATTTTATAGTTTTTTTTTATATAAATTCATATTTTAATAATTACTTCTCTTTACATTTTAAATTTATTTTTATTTTGTTACTTTTTTATATAAATTTTGTAAAACGTGAAAATTTATAAATCCTAGATATTATTTTTTAAACAAAATAACATATTTAGAATATTATAATTCTGTAATTTTAAAAAATAGTGTCACAAGTCATCCCTCTAATAATTTTATTAGCTATAAAATATTATATTTTTGTATTTAAAACTAGTTTAAATTTATTTGGTTTAAAAAATAATTTAATATTTATGTCTATATATTATTAAGAGAGAGAAAGTTTAGCCTAGGATCTTGCTAAGTGGAAGCCTAGGATCAAGTTATCGTAATTTTTTTAACAATTTACTTAAATTAGGTAATAATTAACAAACTTTTAAAATCTTATATTTTTTTTATAAATTTATATTTTAATAATTACTTTTCTTTACATTTTAAATTTATTTTTATTTTGTTACTTTTTTATATAGATTTTTTAAAACGTGAAAATTATATAATTAGGAAGAAAAAAAGGGTTTGTGGCGTAGGAGGAGAAGTGTATCGGTGGAGCGAAAAATGTGAAAAAATGGAATTTTGGTAATTTTTATATTTGGTGGGGAATATTTAAAAATATTATAAAATAAATCGTGTATTTTGATAAATTTTCCAAAAAAAAATCCAAGCAACATTTTTTAAGTTATTTTAAAAAATTTGAATTGCTCAAAAGTTAATTATTTATATAAATTTCTATACCTTTTTATGGAATTATTTAAAACTATTTTCAAAATAGTTTTGCAAGAGTTATAGCGAATTGACTTTGCATTCATGATTAATGTAGTTGTATAAAATTTTAAATGTTCAATAGTTATTATGACTTGAGGCGTGATGTTTCAAATAAACAATTAGATCTTTATTAATCATAAAAAAAGTGATTTTCCGTTTCTCTTTCTTTAGAGGCTTTTTATTGGCCTTAGTAATGCAAAAAATTGGTGAATTTTGTTTGAATATTTCTTGATTTTAGATATGGTGATGAATACTTTTTTAAAAGGTAAATATTGTGGTTAGTCATATGAAGTAGAAATGACTTACAAGGTGGATTATGAGTATGATTATCAATTTATATTTGTTTTGATCAGAGATGTACGAATCATAAAGTGTAACTTTCTCTTTCAATTTACATGAAATAAATTCTATTATGATTCAATTCATGATTGGGGTGAAATTAGGGGTGTCAATTGGGGGGTTGGGTTAAATTTGAGTGGGTTATAATGGGTCAAGACAACAAACGGTTTACGATCCAACCCAACCCAAATTTACTTTGGTCAAAATGGGTTATAGAGCGGGTCAAGACCCAATCCGACTTAATTTTTGCTAAGTTTTACTTACTTTATATGTTCTTTTTTTAATATTTTAATACTTAATTAAATTATATTTTTCTTTATTTTTGTTATATAAAACATATCAAATTAAAAAATATATATTTTAAAAATATTTTGACAAGATCTCTCTCGAGTCAATTCGGGTTGAATATCAACTCAATTTTAAATAGGTTGAAGTGAGATGAGTTAAGCTAATAAATAGACGGATTATTAATCCGCCCAAACATCAACGGAATGAACGAATTAAGCGAATTGAATTTAATTGTCACCCGGTGAAATATGCAACTAGGACCCGTTAGGTTACTTTTCAATTCTCCAAACTCCATGCATTATTGAGTCTTATATTCAAGCATATATTTCACAGACAAAATAAAATTAAAAAAAAATTGATTGGATATGTGCACGTTACATTTCATACAAACATGATCTAAAGTTTAAAAATTGTGATTATAAGTATATCATGACTACAAAAGCATGTCATTTTGTGAAAAACAGAAGTTTAAAGTTGAAATAGTTCCTAAGAATAGAAATATCTTATTTAGTGATTAATTTATTTTGTCTAAAAATATCTAATACTAAAAAATAGGAATTGAAAATATATAATATAATATTATATATATATTGATGTGGTGTGGAAACTAAAAATATAGAATCATAATCAATACTTATTCAAATAAGAAGGGTTCTTCTATATAGTAATAAAAATAACTTAATTGTTTTGCATTTTCTTTTTAGATATTTTATTTTATTTAATTTTCTATATTTTTATTTGTCTAAAATTAGTTAGATAAGTAATATGTTTTGTATTTTATTTTGTTAGTCTACAATGAGAAAAGTACAAAACTAAAAATATAAAATAGAGAAAAATCTATGCTAAATCTCTACCTCAAGTTTTCATAGACTATAGTCAATTACTTTTTCGCTTTTGTAATATCATTTTTAAATATATGGCTTTCTTTAAGTCATTGAAGGTTAATTGTTAAGTATATTACTATCTAAATTTTTATATATCTTCTTCTATTATTATTTTTTGATTATTTTAGTGTGACGTTATATATATAGATGTATATATATTAATTTATTGAATAATAATTAAATTATTTGATAAATTTGAAGAAAAGTGATTAAGTATTTTTTTAATTTGGTGGTCATTTGCTTATCAACTTGCTTTGGATTAATTTTGGTAATATATATGATTAAATGTCGTTTATGGGCACAATTACATTATGTTTTTAGTGCTACCATATTTTCATATAACATTGAAATTGGTGTTCTTAGATAAGAAAATTTACTAGGATAATTTCAATTACATATACTATCTATTGGTATAAATAATTCAGATCGACTATTTTTTAATGGTCTATAAAGTCCTATGTTTAATGTACATAATCTTCTCTTTATACTAAAGATTACTGCAAAAAAAAAAAAAGATGTAGTCTCCCTTTTTTCTATTTATATTTTGCTTTACATATCATAGCAACAAGATTAAATGCATAGTAAATACATTAAATGAAAAATATTAAATATGATCGTTATAGAGATAATCTATACTATATTAAAAGTGTGAAGACCCTTAGAAATGTTGATTGAATTTTTTGCCCTTCATTAAAAGACTATGTTTTAGATAAAATCGTCTTTTCACAAATTTTCTTTAAATTGTTATTTAATTATATTTATAATATTGACTTCTAAAATATATGGAAAGAAGTGATAAAATAAGGACTTCTAAATCTTCC
>JBCEWC010007819.1:0-19471 GCA_038996855.1 Solanum aculeatissimum | reverse complement strand
TAATGTAAAGTGATGTATTGTTCACCCAAGGATGATAGTATTTAAATTACTCATAACAACATGTGTCTTCTCACTAAGAGCTATCTTTATGATCATGATTAATGTTCTAAATATTTATGGGACAGGTTTGTAGAATACCTCTCCACAAATGATTTCATGCTTCACGCTTATGATTATTCCGTGAGAGTTTTACTTAGCACCGAGTGAAATTTTGGATGAATATGGATGCTCCCCGTTAGATGAGGCATTAGACCATTAGTAGAATCCTATTGTCCCATAACTACGTGCCACCGTAGGAAATAGGAGTCACCTGCTAGTAGAGGTTGATTTCTAGAGAAACCGATAGTAGAGGTTGCTCAATAACAAGGCTTTAGTAGATCCACTTAGACATTTTAGGAGGTCATTGGCAAGTGATCTCCCATTTTCTTCTAGTGTAGGGGAAACATCGAGAATCCATGGTTACCTCACATGGGTTATGTCGATTAAAGGGTGCTCTCACATATGATCAAGTTCTCCTTATGACCCCATGATGTATTTTTGTAATCTAAGATGGTTCCCTCTTAGTATCTCTACAGATGTCTATTTTCTCTTAAAAGTGTTTTAAAGATCCCATAACTTGTGGTTTTACAAGTCTAAATGGTGTTTATACTAAAGGTGTATGGCTATGTCCACAAGTATGTAAGGTGGTCTCTAGTATGATTACTAATGTTTCTTTCATAATAAAAGTCTTTAATGTAAAGTGATGTATTGTTCACCCAAGGATGATAGTATTTAAATTACTCATAACAACATGTGTCTTCTCACTAATCTAAATCTACATGTCTCATTATGCTTTCAAGTAACAATAAGTTCTTTATTTCTCATATGCATTATCTAATGTTTTATGGATAAAATGGTATGTTAAAATATTTCCCGTATGTATGTTCTCCTCATACTTCAAAGATGTTTCTTCTATGGCATACAATTTACATCTTTATATTTCATGCTTGTTCTAAGTTAATATGATTCCCATATTCACGACTATGCTCATCTATACATTCTATGAAGCTCTTTCTAAATTTGCCTTTTATGTTTAAATGATGTTTGCTTGATAATGACTTGTTAATGCTTTTAGAAAATATATGCAATAATATGAGACTTTGTATGAATCATTTCATTATTGTTTCCATGTAATGCATTGCATACCTATGTACCAGTACATTCAAAGTACTGACACATACTTCTATGCCTACATGATTTAACCATGTCGGGTCGGCACTCCTCGATATCCTCCACGTGGCTAGCTTGTATTTGTGAAGATTTCTTATGGTGTGCCCTTTAGTTCGGGGACAGTATTCTATTTCTATCTTTCTCATATCGAGACTTTGTTTCACTTTCCTTTCAAATTTGAGGGTGAGCCTTGGACATGTCTTGGCCTCCATCCTATTCTTGCTTAGAGGTGTTGTTGGATACTACGTTATGTACCTATGATGCGATATTGAGGTTTTTTTGGAGATTTAACCCTTAGACCCTACCCCTTATGTGGTGTTATTTGATGTTATTGATAATGATGGAAAATGATGAAAGTCCTTTGTCCCAATTTCCCCATAGCTTGAGTCCTACTTACCATCCCCTTAGTACTTACTTGCTATGTGTTTCATGCAAATCCTATTTCCTTATTCATCACCATAAAATGAGTCATAATCCCCTATTCCCTTAGAATTATATGTTAAATGTTTGCTTTATATTCCGCAACCAAGGATGTGCAAACGATATGCTAAGAGGCTTGTTTAGGTTGCCTTCAAGTTTCCTATTCATCCGTGTGATGACTATCTAGGCCCCTAGGTCGGGCCGTTATATCTCTAGAACTATCTCAAAGAGGTTACGACAAGTCAGAACAAGTTGCGAAATGAATAAAGTTCTTTGGGATAAGTTCATAACACAGATGTGTAGAAGTCAGTTCAACAATAACATGTGAGGGAAAAGAGTTGATGTCAAGAAGGAGTTCTACCCGATGAAGAACTCTACCGAAAGAAAAGTTGTTAGCACATGAGGAGTTTGACGTCCAGAAGAACTCCTTAGGAGAATGTTTAAATACTGGTGAAGATCGAGAAGATTGGTTAGATATTTTTGGAGTATTTAGTGTAGTACTGATCTATAAAGAAACACCTGAAAGAGTTGTGACTTATTGTGTCTTATTAGGAAGTTTTTATTTTGGTTGAGTCATAATATAGTGTTTAGTTCAGTGATCTATAAACTGAAGTAGGTTGTAGTCTTCAAGTTGAGGGCAACTCAATGACTTGGGAAAGTAAACCTTGGGAGGTTTATCTAAAGTCTATAGTTTAGGAAGCTAGGTCTCACTTTGTTTTAGTAATGGTTGGAGTAAATATTGTAGTGGTACATGTCATGGATTTGTTACACCTTTGTGAGACAGATGTTTTCCACATTAAATACTATTTTATTTGCTTTTACTTCTGTGAAACAAGTCTGGTAACTTGGTTCTCTTTTAGGCAAATTATTAGGGCGTGCAAACTTTCACTTTGGATAAGAATATTGCTTTGGCTCCTTTTGTATTATTTCATGCGTACCAAGCCTATAGAAATTTAGTTACTAGAGAATTTGGTCCTTCTAGGGGTCCCTTCTAGATCCTACAGGGTTGAAGTCTTATTTTCTTGAGTATAGACCTTTGCCTTATGATTCACAAAATTGTTTAACTTTTGGGCTTGCCTTCGCTGAAGGAAAATTAACACAAAATAGCTACCGAGAATGCTTTATGTTCTCATCCTGAACTCCTAGCCTCTTCACTCCATTTTCTCCTAAATGGTTGAGATTATTAATGTATCACATATGTCTCTTAGTCAAGAGCTAAATGACATCTGATCCAGTTTCCTTGTTGCTCAAAACCACCAGTATGACCTTGTATTGGACAATTCAAGTGACGACAAAGCTGGAGTATTACTCTCCAAATCAATTTGCACAATAGTTTGGCGTCATATAAATAGTGACTCTCCCTCCTTATAAATCCATCAGTACTTCATTACTCCATAGAATTATTTTCAATTAGGTAAATTGTATTCAAGAAGTGGATTCAAGGTTTGTTCAATTGATGACATATTTTTCAGTTATGCAATTTCATGCCAATCCAAAATCATTTTCTTGGTTACTTCTCAAGCACTAATCCAATCTTGGATATTCTTTGTTGATTCAGTCCAAGTTTTATGTACATAGGTCGACCACCAAGACTTAAAGAATGACATACATGTATTACCTTGAAGGTTATTTCTGATATTTTCAACCAAATTAAAATTTTTTCCTTCACAAAAGTTGCCTTGGATTATTTTTGGATAAGTCTAAAATTACGATTTTGAAAATCTTGTAAAAAGTTGGCGTTTTGCAAAAGATAGAGTTTTAACAGGCTTAAAATTGGAAATATCGAGTTTTAAGGTCATTTTTATTTTGGAGTAATGGAATCTAATTCTGTCAATTATATCAGTTCCAAAATGCCAAATCAGTTCTAGGAGAACTTGAAAAATTGAATTTGGAGGTAAAACAGAGATTTTTGGCTCAAAGTTGCATTTTCAGTCCATATTGGAGCATAGGTTTGACTTTCGTCAACATTCGGAGTTCAAAAGATTGTATCTCAATTCTGTCAGTTCAAGTGGTTCTGGGTGGTGAAACTAACGCTAGAAATGGATCTGTTGTAATTTTTAGAGCTTTTGGGAATATTTTGAGTTTTTTAGTCTGAAACTAGTTTAAATAATATATCTCTAGATTAAGACCACGGGGGTTCTGGATTCAAATTTTAAAAGTGCCATTGCGTCTGAGTCGTATTTCTAGTAGGTTTCCATGTTTGGTTTGTGTTCACGGCGTTTCAAATGAATTTTGAAGGTCCAATTTTTGAATTACTTTTGTTGTGTGTTGCTGGTGTGCGTAGTTTCTTCAGGTGGAACTTACTCTCTGTGTTCGCGCCCTTAGGTCCACATTCATGGAGGTCTTTTTATTTAGTCCTCTACCTACACGAGAAAGGCACCACGTTCACGGAGTGAAAGAAAGCCAACCTCCTTAAGCCTCTGCATTCATGGTGTGTTATGGGTACCTGAATAGTGAACTTCATTAAAAGATATTTTTATTTCACATTCCACCATTTCTAACCCTTCAAGCATCGTTTTGAAGCGGGGATTCAAAAAAATTTCAATGCAAAGTAATTGAGTAACTATTTTCTTACCAATTCCATTGATTTACATTGATTAATTTTTTTATTTTAACTTCTAATTTTGGGATTTTAATGGTGTATATTGGGGATTCCTCAGATTTTGATATTCAAACTTTAATTGTTGATTTCTCCCTCATCTTAACTCTGTTTCCAAAACTATTTTCACCGTTGTATTCCTTATTATATGGGAAATGTTTTCATTCATTAATTTTAACATTTTGTGTCACGACCCGACCTCTCAAGTCATGATGGTGCCTATTAGATCTTGCCTACAGGCAAGCCAATCCAACACCCACAACACGTGTCCTGAATCACTAGTGACAAGATACTAGCAACATATAGATAAGACAAACACAATCTACACAGGGCCTGAAAGTCACCTGTACAGAGCTACAATAGACTCCAAATTAAAGATATACATAACTATATATATAACCAGAAAAACACTTACATACACAGGACAACCTATAACTATACAAGCTAGTGTCTAAATACAAACGATGGCCCAAAACAAAAAGAGACTAAAATATCCAAAGCTACTAATGCTCACCAAAATCTTTTGGCCTGTCAAAAAGGTCCCAATCAATGGCCATGGCTTATACCTGGACCTGCACCATGAGTAGATGCAGAAAAGTAAGTACCGATGGAAGGCACCCAGCAGGCATCATCGGCCAACCGAGTAAAATATAGTAAATATAGAATGCCCAAATGTAGTAAATTGCAGTAAAACTAGCAAATCTCCACCCGACACAATAGTGAGTATATCAGTGGTATCATCGTATCCCAATGGACAAAATCTAGCAATATATCATGACCCAACCGACAGAATCATAGCTGAAACCATACTATTTGTATCACATAGTCAAGGTGTGGGGTTGTATATGGGTGTAAGGCCCTAAATTCTATACATGTACGCCCCTTGAGTCCCCATACACCCACAAGGTACACCCACACACAATCATGGTGTAGAATCATGTCCCAGTAGAACTCGTATAGAACAGTGTAACCCATGTCAAATTGTGGCATCTGAACCTTGATCTTGTGTCAGAACGTAATACATGGTCTTATGTCAGAATGTGACACCTAGTCTTGTGTTGGAACGTGACACCTAATCTTGTGTCAGAATGTGAAACTCAATCCAAGTATGTACATATATAATGGTGGGGTGAATCCCCCACGAGAAAATGAATCTCCTCATCATGATGGAACAAGCCACGCAATCTAGAAATGTATATTGTGTCAATATGTGACACCCGATCCAGAAATATATATGGTGTCAGTACGTGACACCCAATCTAGAAATATATATCGTGTCGGTATGTGACACCCGATCTATAAATGTATATCATGTCGGTATGTGACACCTGATCTAGAAAAATATATTGTGTCAGCACATGGAACCCGATCCAAAAATGTATAACGTGTCGGTACATGACACCTGATCCAGAAATGTATTTGTGTAGGTATGTGACACTGTATCCAAAAATGTATATCATATCGGTATGTAACAACGAATCCATAAATGTATATCGTGTAGATACGTGACACCCAATCTAGAAATATATATCATGTCGGTTAGTGATATCCGATCTGGAAATATATATCATGTTGGCATATGACACCCAATCCAAAAATGTATATCGTGTCGGTACGTGACACTCAATTGAGAAATGTATATCGTGTTCGTACGTGACATACGATCCAGAAATATATAGTGTGTCAGTACATGACACCCAATCCAAAAATGTATATCATGTCGGTTTGTGACATTCAATAAGGAAATGTATATGTAATTATGTGGTTCTATGCATAGTGACTCTAGGGCAGCGACAACTTAAGCCTAAGTTAAGGCCGAATGAAAACAACTAATCAGAGGTGTGTCACCTATCCATAATCATACCGCAACCCAATTGATAAGAAGGACACCCATAAAGGAAACTATGTGTCGGTTTACTAGTTATGTGGCGATCTCCAAAATAAGATACTAGTCCCAAGGACTAATTTGTATCGACAGTATCTCAATCATCGATAACCCAATGACTCTCGTAAGATATGGTATATATCTCTTTTACAAATTCACATCAAGTAGGTTTAGCAAATATACAATGATTACAAATTGTATATATGGGAAAATATGTCACAAAAATATAATACTCATGTATCCTAAAGAAAACTGTATTGCAACCTAGCCAGCCACAAGCACTTTGAAACAAACATGGATGGTCACAACTGTATCACATGTATCCAGAAAAAATAGGGCTGTCAGAATCATATATGTATCAAGACAAGTCCATAGTACAATAAATAGTCAACAACTGGTCTCACAAGCTAACATGTATCACAACATTAGGCTATACATGCATCCAGAAGTATGTATCTCACAGACTAATGTAGGGTCATGCCAACCCAAGATCAAATACACCATAATCTAGTCAATCACATGTACTCAGAGTAAACATGGGCAATTATAGGTATATCACAAGTATCCAGTACAACCAAGCCCAACAAATTCAAATCTACACCAGAATCAGTCCACAGTACCACTATATCATCAACAGACAACCTCACAACTAGCATATCTCAGTAGCATTAGGCTACACATTCATACAAATAGGAGTTAAGCCAGAATGCATACCCTCTACATGGTATCAACCCATATCCAACCTTGACCAGGCCTTTCCGTAGTTCAACAATGTCAAAACTCAGCCAATATTATAGCTACAGCTTATATCACACTTATTACAGTAACAAGTATCTCATATCATTATATACAATCCATACATCTCATATCATTACATACTGTATATACATCTCAGTAGGTTTGGTCCATAAACAACCACAATACCCATTTCAGCTCAGTCTAAGAGATAAAGAAGCTTAGACTACCTCGAAGGTGAGTCCACATGCTTCGAACCACGCGAGCTTTGCCCTGTCTGACCGCCTCCAAATGTTGCTTTGCTGTCAACATATAAATCATAACATAATTATGGTTGTTTAAACTATAATATCTCGAGAAACGGGAGAGAATAGGTCAATTGGGACTAAAATGGAGAAAATGGAGCCCACACCCAAAATACCAACCAACCTCTGTAAATTGATCCTGATGTCACCCCGAGTCTATAGCAAAACATTTGAGCTAAAAATGAGGATCAGAATAATCAGAAACCACCCAAAAATAAATGACATTTCTTATCAGAAAACAACATATACCTATAGCAGTTTCTCAGCTAATTTCCCTAGAAATTCAATCAAATTAATAGAATTCGAATATACCACGATGTATTTCTCGAAAAGTAGAACAATTTAGACCCAAATCTTACTAAAATTTGATAAGAAATGTCCGAGATATCACAACACAAAGATTTCAGAAAAAAGCTAGCATAAACCACAGCTAAAATTATATTTTCGCACCAAATGGACCTCTATCAATCAATTCTGAAATTACCACAGAGTGCGCCTCGTAAAAATACACAAAATAGGCCCACATTTTGCCAAAATATGACTCAAAATGGATAAAAAATTGTAACTCAAAGTTTTTGAAAATAACAATATGATACAGCAACAAAACACCCAATGTTTACCTCAAACGGCGTGCCAAAATCAATATCTGAAGCTCCTACGACATTGCTCTCAGAAAAATTCACAAGTTAGCATTTTGAATCGTCAAAATCGAAAAATAGAGGAGAAATAACTTATTGAAAATTGGCTCGCACGTTTTGCATTTTGGAGCGAATTTTGGGTACATACATCACTTTGCCACCTTTGACACGTGTCGGCCTGTGGTTCGACCATATCACTGGCAACCTTTATTTTTCAGCAACCATTCAAATTTAATTTTGATGCCCCGATCTCGTCCGAAGTCGCAAGAATATAATACATATATGAATTCTGATCAAATATAGCATTCCAGACTCAACGGTGTAGTAGAAAGTCCCATCGGAGGTCATTTTATTTCAATGTGGGTCCTACTTTCAAACATCAAAATCTACTAAAGGGACCAAAATACATCGGGAAGTCCCGAGAGCCGAACGAAAGATCCTTCTAGACCAAACTCGAAGTTTTAAACCTAATGATGCAACAAGAATTTTCAATTGGGGCATGTTTCTCAAGGACCTAGACTAAAGTCAACTAGTTACCCATTTTAGAGGCTAAATTTCGAAAACTCAACATGATTGCACCAAACATGCTCCTAGCCTAGATTGTCCATTCCAGAGCTGATGGAACAATCAAAATTTTGCTCCGAGGTCATTTATTAGGACTACCTAAAAATTCATTTCACGGTCATAATCTTTTGTTTAACTCTAAATACTGCATAAATGTCAAACGATTCATCCAACGACCGAACAATTGGTGTCAATAATTCAAAAATATCTCATGGTCACTATGCAAATGATCATATTGATAAAATATTCATGGAACCACAAGAATGGCCTGGAGGGTTATCATAACATCCCCCACTAATAGAAACTTTGTCCGTGAAAGTAAGAATAAAGGCATACCTAAAGGCTCAAATCTGAACCTCATAGGGATCCCAATACTGAACTCACAGTAGATAGTGAATACAATAGTTATAATCATGTTCGGTGTTAAACAACAGTCTTGGTTATCTCAACTAACCAGAAATGCAGTGCCCCATCAGTATGCAACCAAGAATTAGTACAATAATCTATAAGGGATCCTCAAAAGATCAACCCATCAACTCAATCCACTAACCAATAACAAGATAACAATAGGCTAAATATATGTTCCTTTGGCATACTAGTCGATACCCAACCAATAACATTTATCCCTAACTGTAGTCATTTCCACATATACAGACCTTACTTTGTTTCCTATTTTCTAATGCAAGGAATCATTCCAACCTAACCTCATATGGATTTCCGGCTAGCTGATGCTAACACAAGCATAGGCAATAGCTAATGTAATCATACTCTGCCACAAGGACCTATCCCCTTTTCCTTTGTTGTTCAATCAATCAATCACAGTAACAATAGTAATCATAAGTGTGGTAAATAGTTAGCACACCATCCCAATATAGCAGACTATTGTCGCGACAATCATTTGTAGCTTTAAAATGACAATAGATATCCAGAATACACCAACTGATCTACATACCAATCATCAATACCCTTATGACCATCCTACATTCAAAAATAGATCAAATACTCAATATATCAAACACCGGTAGACTCCTTATATGTTTCTCCATATATAGGTATATATCACATTTTCCATCACAGTGCTCAGCAGATATCATCATTCAGTTGCAATCGAAGTACCATGAGTAAGGAAGGTAAAACAATACTAATCACACACTTGCTAGCCTAAAAAATTAGTTAATCAGAATCACAACAAATTAATGTTATATAGTTCATAGCCAACCTCCCTAATCCAACCTGATACATAAAAAAATCAACCACAACAATATAGTTCCTAATAATTTAAGCCCCACCAAATAGGGCCCTCAATAGGTCCACCCTAACAATGCGACCGATATACATAAGTCATCAGATCCATACACATAACAGGAGCATTAAATTGCCTAACAACATAACCAGAATCTCATAATGGCCAACATGGTTTCGAGTGTAATCTCCAAAATATCCTCCACCCTAGTCCTCAATAGATAGCAATTTGGCCCTTCTATAGTAAAACCAACGTCTGTCTGGAATTAAAATCTCACTGAGCCATAATATACTACAAGCTTCGGTGATTTGTATAGATATCGTAATGAATGTCATATACATAGTACGTCCAGATCTCAAGTGAAACACTATCGTTGCCAACTCTAAGTCCTATGTAGGGTAATTATGCTCGTGGGCCCATAACTGATGAGACGTATAAGCAATAAACTGACCTCTCCATATCAACACACAGCCTAACCCAATACGAGAAGCATCACAGTACACAACAAAACTTTCTCCTGTGATATGAAGGGTCAAAATAGGAGCAGTAATCAATAACTCTTTCAATTGTAGAAAACTAGTCTCACACTTATTGGTCCATACAAATGGCACCCCCCTCCCCGACGAGTCAACCGAGTCATTAAAGCAGCAATAATGGAGAAATCCTTAACAAATCATCTATAATACCCTATTAACCTGACAAAAACTCTGCACCTCTGTCACTAAAATTAGGTTTAGGCTAGCCATGAGTCACCTCTATCTTACCTGGATCCACCATCATACCCTTTTGGACACCACGTGCTCCGGGAAAGTCACATACGCAAGCCAAAACTCACATTTAGAAAATTGAAAATCTAACCTGTGATCTCTGAATATCAGTAGCACAATCAAAATATGCTAGGCATGTTGTTCTCAGGTATGTAAATATACCAGGATATTATCAATAGAACCCATAAAAAAACCCAAAGAATAATTTATAGGGTTCCAAACCCAATGTATAATCGACAGACGCTCGGACCTCAGAATCGGCATCCGTAACTCGGCATCCTAATCATGGCCACCAATGACTAAGACCATAGGGCATGCCACTCAGGTCTCAAACACTCGAACGTGGCCACCAGAGCTCGTAACATGGGGAGCATCATCCAAGACTTGAAGCATAGGAATAGTCTTCCACTCACTAGTCTATCTAGAGACCCAGCAACATCATACCTCAAGGAAAGAGTCACAAAGCCCAACCAAGTATATCTATCACCTCACTCAGACTATAGCAGCTAATACCAATGTTAAGAAGGGAGAATAAGTGCACAATGACTAACAACTATACATAAAAGTATATATATCATATGCCACTATAGAGTCACAAGGTGTAGCCAAAAGTATAATTGACAGCCAACCTCTCAGATACTATATATTACCAGTACCCGACTACCCATTCAAGTAATCAAATATCACAGTGAACATACGTATAAATCACAAGGTGTAGGCTTACATTTAGCCTCTATCAAGTATAATCATAACATTAGTGACAAGTAATCAAAATCATACTAGGTATAACATACTCATCAATATTAGAAAGCCTCATAAGTCAAGCCAGCAATTAAATAGCCAAATACATGTGTATAGATAGCGTCAATATTTAGCTTACCTCAGTCAAAACCTATCTCGCCAACTATATAATCTTTATCAGAAGTATTCACAACCCAAAAAACCTTTAAACAACTGCTAACATAAAAGTATCGATGTTACAGAGTCCCAACCTCAAAAATATATCCTATAGTTCCATACATAGTCACCGCTAGTTAAGTAAATGATTATGAAGCATATCATTGGGGCTCCCATAATCTCAATGCCCGTAGTCTTCTTATCCAACTACCAAAATTTGAGGGCATCCAATCTCTGCTCAACGGTCTCTAGTGGATGCTCCCTATCTGGGACAGATGATGCAGCACTACCCTTGCCCTAGAGTTTACCCTCTACGTTGTGCATGAGTTAAATGGCGAATCAAATTAGATTTAAGAAAGTTTACAAATGATTGGCGATATCACATGACCAGAATCAATAACACAAGAAGTTTCCTAAACATCTTGTAGCCTCCTAGAGATAAGTCACGAATATCTCCACACCCATCCACACGACTCTACTAGGTAGTAGGTTTGTACAGATGAGCTCAATGAACCTAAGGCTCTGATAACACCTTCTCATAAACCAACCTCTCAAGTTATGATGGTGCCTGTTGGATCCTACTTATAGGCAAGCCAACCTAATACCCACGACCCCTGTCCTGAATCACTAGTAACAAGATACTAGCAACATATAGGTACAACAAACACATTCTACCCAAGACTTAAAAGTCACATGTATAGAGCTACAATAGACTCCAAATCAAAAATATACATAATAATATATATAAATAAAAGTGCCTTTATATATACAGGCCAACCTATAACTATATAAGGCTAGTGTCTAAATATAAATAATGGCCCAAAACAAATGAAGACAATAGAATATGTAAAGTTATTAATGCTCACAAAAGTCTTCTAACCTATTAACAAGATCCTAATCAATGGTCATGACTCATACCTGGACCTAAACCATGAGTAGATATAGAAAATTAGAGGTGAGTACCGATAGAAGGTACCTAGTAGGCATCATCGGCCGACCGAGTAAAATATAGTAAATATAGAATGCTCAGATATATTAAATTGTAGTAAAACTAGAAAATCTCAACCCGACACAATAGTGAGTATATCGGTGGTATCATCATATCACAATGTCCAGAATCAAGCAATATATCATGACCCAACCAATAGAATCACAACTGAAAATTTAAACTCAATATCACATAGTCAAGTTGTGGGGTTGTACTTGGGTGTAAGGCCCTAATATCTATGCCTCTACGCCCCCTGAGCCCCCATAGGCCCAGAAGGTACACCCACAAAAAATCAAGGTATAAAATTATATCCTAGAAGAACTTGTATAGAACAGTGTAGCCCATGTTGAATCATGGCATCCGAACCTTGATCCTATGTTAAGATGTGATACCCCGTCCTGTGTTAGAATGTGACACTCAGTCCTATGTCAAAACATGATACCTGATCCTATTTCAGAACGTTACACTCAATCCAAGTATGTACATATATAAAAGTGGAGAAAATCCCCCGCAAAAGAATGAATTTCCTCATCATGATGGAATGAGTCACCCAATCTAGAAATGTACATAGTGTCGGTACATGACACCTGATCCAGAAATGTATATTATATTGATACATGACACCCGATCGAGAAATATATATCGTGTTAATACGTGACACCCGATCCAAAAATGTATATTATGTTTTCATATGACACCTAATCAAAAATATATATATTGTGTCGACATGTGACACTTGATCCAAAAATATACATTGTGTCGATACGTGATACTCGATCCACAAAATATATATATCATGTCTATACGTGACACCTGATCCAGAAACATATATCGTGTTGGTGCATATCTAGAAATGTATATTGTTTCAGTATGTGACACCCGATCTAGAATGTATATCGTGTTGGCACATGAAACCCGATCCAAATATATATATCATGTCGATATGTGACACTTGATCCAAAACTGTATATCATGTTGGTACGTGACACCCGATCCAGAAATGTATATCATGTCGGTATGTGATAATTTAGAAATGTATATCGTGTTGGTACGTGACACCCAATCCATAAATATATAAGCCAGAATATATACTTGCCACATGGCATCTACCCATATCCTACCTTTACCAAGCCTTTTCGTAGTTTAACAGTGTCTACAATGTTCCTCTTGGAAAAATACACAAGTTAGCCGTTTAAATCATCAAAATCAGACCAAAAATGGAGGAGAAACTTCTGATAAAAAATTGGCTCACACGTATTTCATTTCTGGAGCGAATTCTGGGTACATATATCACTTTGCCGCCTTTGACATGTGATGTCCTGTGGTCGGGCCACGTCACCGGCTGCTTTTATTTTTCTGCAACCACTCAAATCTAATTTCTATTCTCCGATCTCATCCGAAGTTGCAAAAATACAATCCATATATAAAATCTAATCAAAAATGGCATTTTGGACTCAACAGTGTACTTGAATTTACCATCAGAGGTCGTTTTATTCCAATGTGGGTCCTATTTCCCAATATCAAAATCTATTGAAGGGTCCAAAATACACCCGAAGGCCCCGAGAACCGAACGAAAGGTTCTCATAGACCAAACTCAGCATTTTGAATCCAATGGTGTGGTCATAATTTTCATTTGGGGCACGTTTCTTGAGGAAATTGAGTAAAGTCAACTAGTGACCCATTTTAGAGGCTAAATTGGCAAAACTTGACATAACTGTACAGAGGTTGCTCGTATCCTAGATTGGCCATTCCAGAGATGATGGAACCGTCATAATTCTTCTCCAAGGCCATTTACAAGTACTTTACCTTAAAATTTATTTCACGATCATAATCTTTCGTTTAACTCAAAATACTGCATAAATGTCAAATGATTCACCCAACGACCGAACAATCGGTGTCAATAACTCACAAATATTTGGTGGTCACTATGCAAATGATCAAACTAATAAAATATTCATGGAACCACAGGAATGACCTGGAGGGTCATCACATTCCGTCTATGTTTTTGACATGAGATTTTTTACCATTTTATAATTTTTCTACGAATTAATTGATTTTAGTATCATTGGATTTTTATGTGATTGGGATGCCATATTTGAATAAATTTTGGTGAGTTGGAGTACCGTAGAAAGGGAAAGACAATGATTTTGACTTGATTCGTGATATTAATTGAGATAAGTGGACCTCTAACCTTTTGTTAAGTATTAATTAACCTTGTATGCTCCTATGTGTATGGAATTGAGTATTTGGGGGTAGATATGTAACATTATAGGCTTGATCATGGCTCTTCATATTGAATAATTGTTCATATACGTGGTGATATATTGTGTTATAAATTAATTGTGCATTCGTAATCTATGTGATTTTGTGAATCATTTTATATTGATAGCGAGATGATCTTTATAGTGTGATATGACTGATGATATTGAGATATTGAGACATAGATGACACTGAGATATTGATGGTATTGAGATTATTATAGTGTTGATACTATGATATAAATGTGATTATGCACTTTACATCTATTATTATTTGTGCATTAACACTTTTGATGGCTATCACCAAGATGTGAGTAAGGTAAAATGTGAATTGGTGGTTAAGGTCTATACCGGTTGAGCCGAGGTAATAAGTTGGTCGTCTGAAGTCATTTATGGATGGTCTGAGGTTATTATTGGATAGGTGACACGAGCGGAAGTCATTTTCATCCATGATCACTGATACATGGTCCATGTATGGCCCCCATGGGTTCCATTTGAGGCAGTAATCTGATCATCACATTTGTATTGTAGAATAGACATACGTCATAATTATTTGATATTGCATCTTATTATGTACATTTCATGGCATCCACTCCATCTTATATAATATCTAGTTTATATTGTCATCTATTATTTATGAGGTTGTATACTTATCATATTCCTGATTATGAGTAAAGGTTTGATCTACTTATATACTTGTGTATTGAGATATTATGTCAGATGATGAGGATATCTACATTACTATGATCTATTTATTATATTGTGTTGGGACTTTTCTAAGTGCAAGGTTGTAGTTCGGTGGATTGTGGTTTTGATTTGAGTTACTTGTGTTCTCATTTCTTTACTTTAAGTTAGTTCCAATTCATTAAGTACCTAATTGTTTTGACCTTACCCTAGCTATATGTTTTTTTGTTGTGAGTCCGATCTATCTAGCTTGAATTCTCTCTTTTGAATAAAGCTTCTGGATTACTTATGAGATAGTTGTTTATCTCTTCAGTAGGACTTTGAGGATCTATTTCTATGTTTTCATTTTATTTGAGGACTAAACATTATGACTTGTATTTCATTTGAGTATTCTCTACATAGAGGCTTGTACATGTGACACCAGTTCTTGGGATGGTTGTATTTGATTTCTTCCTCTTATCTAACTTATTAGACTGCTATCTTCCACTTTTATCATTATTGTTAAGTTGTTGGGTTTTGGGTTGACTCGCCTTGGTAGGTTAGGTGAGTGTTATCACACCTAGATTTTGGGTTATGAAAATTTGGTATCAGAGCTCCAAGTTCATAGGTCTCACATATATACAAGCCCAATCAAGTAGAGTCTTGAGGATCACTATAGAGACATTTGTTGCTGATCCTTGAGAGGCTACGAAAACTGTTAGTAAATTCTCTTTTACTTTATTCTAATCAATTCGTGTGTGAGTCTTGTTTGAGTGTTGAATATTCGTGTGTCTTTTTGACAGATGGAGAGGACCATAGCTTCTACCATTATAGGTCGAGGAGAGGCAATCTCTGATGTTGCTATTGAGACCCCAACTAGGGGTAGGGGTCATACCCAAGAATAATCTAGAGGCTGAGGCTGAGGAGCCACACCAACGAGGGATTATGATCAGGGTATCTCCCCCGCGCCAGCTATGGATCCTATATAAGAGTAGGTTCAACATGAGTTTATAGCACTACTACTTCAGGATACACTCTTGAGAGTTTTAAATGTGTTGAAGACTTTAGAGTAGACTTGTAGCTAAGCCAACATTTATGGTGCCTCACAAACTTGGGATGGGGTTCAACCCACAGATCAGTAGCACTAGCCCAAGTTCAAATAGAGCAGCCTCTAATAGCTCTTATTGTTGAGGTTCCCCTAGTAGCTGCCTTGACTGATCATGAGCAGCGAAGGTATGAGAGATTCTAGAAGATGGCCCCACCTGAGATTCAAGGTGGGAAGATAGAGGATGCCCATGAGTTTCTGACCACTTGTAGAGAATTATTGGGTGTTGTGGGAATAGAAAAGACATATGGTGTGAGATATATTCCTCTCTAGCTCTGTGGGCCAGCCAGGGGGTACGAAAATCCGTATAACATTGCCTTTTGAATCACTCAAATTGGATATAAAATGTATAACACTTTTCTGGAACTTACCTTATATACACACATTCAAGTGGCTGACACACCTCTTCCATGTGGCAGCACCAGATCGCACCATGTGGCAGTCTCAGGATTTTCCACGTCGCCCCTCTCTTTTCAAAAAAATTTAAATTCTTTTTTTCGCTATTTCGGGCTCATTTGGACTTTGATTTTTGCAAAAAAAAACTATGTAACCATATGGATTTTGAAATTCCAGATCAAATGGAGCTTCCTACGATAAAGTAATGGTCCCACTTCTTTATTTGTAACTTTTAACGGAAAGTCCTCGGGGGGTCAAATCGCATCCGAATGTCCACAATATCAAATGAAGGGTCATCCTAGACAAAAATTAACATTTTGAAGCCAACCATAGTATCAAAATTTTCATCTTCGGCACTCTTTTTAGGATATTGACTAAGTTAACTATTAACCAGTTATGGCAGCTATATTTGCAACCATGATATAACTGCATCGAACATGCTCCTAGCCTAATTCAATTGTTCCAGAGCTAATAAAATTGTCAGAACTCTGCTCCGAGGTTTTTTACTAGGACTTTATTGGAAAACTCATTTTACAGGTATAACTTTTTGGTTAACTCAAATATCCACATAAAACTTGAATAACCTAACCAATAACCATCCCAACAGTCCCAACAAGTCACCAATGGTCTGAGGTCACTATACACATGCTCAAATTAACAAAATAACTACAAAACCATACTGGGGCATTACAAACATATCCTAAAATATTCTACCTTGAATAGCTTTGAGATATTCTAGAAAAACGTTTGAGAAAATATTATCACTGTCAGTGACAACGAAGGGACTTCTATGGCCATTTGTAGGTTCTACAGTTTATAGATGGGCCTCATGGTTCCCTCTGTCACTTATAAAAATTTAAACATTTTTGGATTCACTCTAGGAATGAACTCTATGGCTCGTAGATACTTTTACGAATCATATATGGGTCCGTTGATGAGATCTTGAGAGTGGTTTAATGTAACGACCCGAATATTTTTGAAAACTCCTTATGGTTGGTATTTTATGATGTTACACTGGTCATGGTTTAGTTTAGGTAGCCACTGGTTGAGTTTAAATGGCCAAACGCAAAATGGATCATTTGGTGGCCTAGAGAGACCGTTTGGACAGTGAGATTTGAGGTAGCATAACTTTTGATTCGGGTTGAACCGTGAGGTATTCTACATATAAAATTGAATATATTTGAGTTAGCTTTACAACGCAAGTAGTTTCACTCGATTCAGAGTTCGTATGAGGAAGTTATGGCCAAAATAGTGAGACTGCCTGAAATTCGGAAGACATTGGAAATAGGCCCTGAAAATGGCCTAAGGCAAGGACCACGGACTATGTGAGGGTCCACGGTCTATTTGGGGTTCCATTCCATGGTCCAGTGAGCTTAGGGTGACCAGGACCCACCCCATAACCCAAGGAATGGCTCACGGACCACCCCACGGCCCGTGAGACCTCAAACGGTCCGTGTGGGTGACCGTTAAGTGGGGTAGTGAGCTTTCCGTGGTTCTTAGGCCAAGAGTGGATCCAAGAACCAGTACACGGTCTGTATGAAGCCACATGGCCCGTGAACCCCCTCGTCAAGTGGTCCAGAAAGTCCTCCGAGAGTTCGCATTAAAAGTTTGGCTAAGGCATGGCACACGGCCACTTGTACGGACAGTGAGCCAATAGATGGCCACTGTAGCTCCTCCGTGAAGCACTGTGTGATAGTTAAATTTCCGTCTCATTAATGGTATTTTCGTGATTTAAGTAATCCCTAGGCCCCTTTTTGACTTCCTAAAGTCCCCTAAACCCCTAAAACATGACCCTAACCCTTACTCATCTATTCTATAATTATCAAGACTTCATCAAATCCTCTCAAGCCTCTTGATCACCATTGTTGAAGCTTTGAAGGAAATTTGGGGAAAATGTTTGATTCTTGCTTCTCTATTCAATTTAAGTGCTTCGGTATAAGGTATGTGGGATTTGATTCAAGTTTCTCTTCCATCCTTGAAGACCCAAGAACCCTAACCTTAAATTATCGATTTTAACATTTCTTTAAGTTATGGGTTCTTCCAATTTTGAAGTAATTACTTGATTGGGATTATATGTTGTAGATTCTAGGTGATTTAATCATGTTTTAAGCCTGAATTTCATGAATGTCCATGGAAACTCTTGAAGAATCAAAATGCATGTACCCTTATGATTTAATTATACATGGGTAATTTGCATTATTCTTTGATTATGGATTTTCTCATGATTTATGATGAATTAACTTTCAATTGTGAAACTAAGTTTGAAATCCATTACCCATGTACTTGTTCTTCATGTATGGCATAGGCATTAAAGTTTGATATGATGAAATTCTTGATCAAACTCTTGACATGATTTGATATGTAAGGCTTGTGATCACATAGTTTCTTGCCATGGCTCTTTGAGCATACTTGGGTGCTTGCACCACCATGACATGTTTGAATGTTTGATATGATAAGCTATGTAGATGGGCTACTCTTATTGCATTGACATGGAATAATCATGAAAATGATTTATGAAACTGCTGATGGCCTTTAGCCTAAGCATGAATATGATTTGATCAATTGGTTGGTTTTGACAAATGATGCATGATTTGAAAAGAATGTAAGTCTTCTGGTTGAAGTTGCATATATATTTATGTATTCTCGTGGGATGAGACTTAGTACCGAGGGATAGGTGTAGTAAGTGGGCTATCCCCAAGGGGCCCATCCTTTCCGTCAAACCATGTGCCACCATGGGTTATCTCCCTAGATAGGGATTGACATGTCATGTTTCCCCTTGTTTCAAGGGTGACTAGGGTA
>JBCEWC010007818.1:0-20860 GCA_038996855.1 Solanum aculeatissimum | reverse complement strand
TGAGTGTAATGATGCTATGATGGCTTGATCGAGAGTCTTCGGGTCCTCTTTCACCATGTCACATCTAGGCCCCCTATCTGGGTCGTGACATCTTATCTTTCTTGAACAAGCAAGAGAGATCAAAAGCAGGAGAAAGAGAAATGATATCGAAAGCATTCGAACAAGTAGGTTACATAGTTGATGCACTTTGTTCTTTGTGTCCTAAAGAACACTCTGCATATGAATCATCCAGAATATCAAAAATGCTACGAGGTCAGTCATCGTCCTATTTCTGATCCAAAACTGGTGGTTTATCAATTTGTTTGAATCTTTTCTTGAATCAGTTATTGTCCATTAGCTTAGCTAATGTGATTCTTGAAAATGGATTTGGATCAAGAATTCTTTAAAGTAGTTTTTTCACTTCATAAGGAAAATAATCAGGCCATTTGAATACTTCTTTGCTAATTTTCTTATACATTTCCATCAAACTTGTGTCATGAAATGGAAGATAACCAGCTAACAAGACAAATAAAATCACCCACATGATCAAATACATATGCTGGGGTTCCACACCTAGTATGGAGGAGGCCATCCTTTCTTGTCATTTGAAGTTTGGTCTATAAATATAATATTCATTCTAACTCTTCAAATTCTATATTTAAAGCAAATTAAAATTCACATTTAAATCTTTTATATGATTTCAAGGGAATAAATTTTAATTAAGGGGTAAAAATAATATTCTATCTTTTAAAGGATATTTTTTTGTAATACCCCATAACTCTATTCATACGATCCAAATATTTCTTCATCATAAGTATATAAGCTTGAACCTAGTGATGCCTTAATGTACCTACATTTTAGGGCTCATTCCTATAAGGGTAAAGAGTATTAGAAGTGGATTAGGTTCATAAGAGACCTCTAGTACTTAGTCGAACTCAAAACTTTCCTATCGAGTGAGTTTCTCAAGTTAGATTAGATAAGGGTCAATTTTAAATGACCATAACTTTTTGCACACAAAGAATTACGTGTCCCATGACCTACCAAATGAAAGGTCTTTGAATTAGATTTCCAATGCAACTAATTTCACCTCATTGGAGTTCGGAGTCAAAAGTTATGGTTGTATTATGAAGACTGCCGGTGTGGAGCTGAACATACGAGCTAAGTTACGGGTCGTGATTTGAGTTATGGTTGTACTGTTAACTTGTGGAAAAACTTTTGTAAGTCCATTTTATAGTCCCATACTTGACGAACGAACCTACGGGTCGTAGATGCACTTACGAGCCATAGATTGGGCTCATAGAATGAATCCAGAGACCTCAAAATTTGCCAAAACATTTATGGATGGGTTCTACAAGCTGTAGGTTGACCCGTGGATGACTCTGAAAACATTTTAAGAAGAGTTATTTTGGTCATTTTCCACCCTTTTAAAGCATAAACTCGACATCTTTACACCTATATAAGCCCCTAAACATAACTATTCAGTCTGTTTATGTTCAAAACACATTCCAAGACATTGAACAAGGTTTCAAGAGGATAAAAGCTAGGACTTCAAGAGAATCCAGTGTGTTCTTAAAAAAAATTTGAAAATCTAATTCTCTCAAGTATGTAAGGTTATTCATAGCATTGGATTGAGTTCATCGACTGGCCTCACATGTTAATTTCTTGTAATTGAGTTCGAGTAGAGTTTTATCCTAATTCTTGAATTGAATTCTTGAGTTATTTGTTGTCCTATTGAGTTTATTGTACATAAAAGCATATTAAAGATCTTCTTGAGTTGGATATTTGATTGGATGCATGTTCATGTCTTCATTCACATGAACCCTAATTGAGAACTATATTTGATTTTATGTATTATTTCAAATTTAGATTTATAGTTTTTTGAATGTTTAACAAAGATGATTTTTGAACAAATTTTATTGAGTTTGCAAGAAAATGAGTTTTGAGCATAAATAATAAGTTGAGGAAGAGTCTTGAGGAGATGAGTCATGCTTTAATGAGCTTTAATGAAATTGAGCACTAAGTTTAAACAATTGAGATGAGTTTAAATGAGACTTTTAAAGAGAATATTTTGGAAGTAATATTAAGCATCGATTTGGGTGAGAAGAGAATACCCCAGAACTACATTACCCACATAGGATAGTCGTGCAGTTAAATTTGACGACTCTTGTCCCGAAAAGATGGACAAGGTTTGAGGATCCGAAAATCAAAGATGAGTGTCCTTACATTGACAAGAAAGGTGAACAACGACGTCTCTTATTGTTGTGCATCACAACTATGGTGGTGTGAGTCTTGTTGGTTAGAGAAACTCCCTAATTTTGCATAACTGATTTGGCATGAGTTGCATGCTAGAGTTTCTTTTGGGAGCATTGTTTTACTATATATATTGAATGATTTGGAGTAAGTTGCATATTATTCAGTTTACTTCCAAAGCATGACTTTATTCTTAAATTTGCATGATTTACTTAGTTGAATTGAGTTAATTTTGAGTTAAGTTACTTGAGTTGAGTATATTTGATAATGTCCTTACCTTTCCAACCATTTTACATACCGGTATATTCAATGTACTGACGTCTATTTGGATTGCATCATTTCATGATGTAGAGGTAGGTATTAGAGGTCATCAACAGGCACATCGTTGAAGATTAGTCTCCATTTCAGACTTGGTAATCCTCCTTGCTTTTGGAGGAGCCCTTCTTCTTATCTTTATTGAGTAGTATTTATTTTATTTGAGGTAGCCCGGGCCTTGTCTTGGAACCTTTGAGATTGGATTAGAGGCTTCATAGACGCTGAGTAGAGAGAGTTGATTGTTTTTATTTTCCAAACTTGACCATTGGAAATTATTTTTAAAAAGCTTTATTTATCTATTTGATGTCTTTTCCTGAGTATTTTTTCGTTGTTGAGCATGATGTGACGATGAGGCCAGGTGGTTCTCTTGGGGGATCAACAATGGGATCTTCAAGTGTCGGTCACGCCAAGGGTACCCTCCTGAGGCATGACATTTTCCTAATTCAACTTTTATCTTAGATTCTTTCCATTTTAATAATACTAGTTTAGTGTATGGGTTTTGCACGTATCAGTCGTGTCAATCTAAAAATTATATATAAATAGTATTTGTCATTGAATAAATATAATTTTCATATAAATAAAATTAAATAAATATTATTAGTTTGATGCAATTAGTTTAATCAATTGTGAACCAGCAAAGAGGAGAAAGTCATTTCAATTACTTATTATATAAATATGTTAATAGTTTATGAATACATAAAGTAATAATTTGGAGTTGAATAGTTAGAATAGGGGTGGCAACTGGGCGGGTTGGGTCAATTTTTAATGGGTTATAATAGGTCAAGACCCAACCCAACCCAAAATTGCTTGGGTCAAAACGGGTTGAGTAATGGGTTATAGAGCGGGTCAAAATCCAACCCGATCCAACTTTTACTAAGTTTTACTTACTTTATTTGTTCTTTTTTAATATTTTAGTACTTAATTAAATTATATTTTTCTTTATTCTTGCTATATAAAACATATCAAATTAAAAAAAAGTGTTTTAAAAATATTTTGACAAGATCTCTCGCGAGTCAATTCGGGTTGCACATCAACACAATTTTAAATGGGTGGAGATGGGTTGGGTTGATCTGGATTGAGCTAATAAATGAGCGGGTTATTAACCCGCCCAAACTTCAACAGGTTGGACGGGTTGTGTTTAATTTTGCCATCTCTAGTTAGAAGTTAAATAATTAAGTGATTAAAATTTAATATAAAAAAAGACTCCTAAATATAAAAGGAGAATTTAACTTTTTCAACTGAATTTACTGAATTTTTTTCTTTTTAAATTTGTTATATTATATACTTTTATTAACAAAATATTTAATAGTCAAAATGTTAGTTAATTTCAAATTGTTAAATATTAAAACATAATAATACCTTTCCTCTTCTTTTCTTCGCAGCCTAGACAATTATTTAAATAGAATGGTTCTAAATTAAAAGTGAATTCTAAATATTAAAAAACTATAATCCAACAGTGAATCTTGAAACTAAATAAATAAAAAATTAAACAATAAATTTTAAAAAATAGTGAAAAGACGATTTTATCTAAAGAGGAGTATTTAATGAAGGGTAAAAAGTTCAAACAATATTTTTAAAGATGTGTCCTGTCAATAAAAAAATTATCTATAAATAGTGCTTTCCATTAAAATAAATACAATATTCATATAAACAGAATTAAATAAATGTTATTAATTTGATGCAAATGTTTAATCTATTATAAATGGGTAAAGATGAGAAAATCAATTCAATTACTTACCTAAAGTAATAATTTGGAGTTAAATAGTTAGGAGTTAAATAATTAATTGATTAAAATTTAATTTTAAAAAAAACTCATAAATATAAAAGGAGTAGTTTAATGTTTCAACGTAATTTTAGTTACTCTTTTTCTTTTTAAATTTGCTATTTTACATATTTTTATTAACAAAATATTTGATAATCAAAATTTTAGTTAATTTCAAAGTCTTAAATATTAGAAAATAATAATATTTTTCCTTTTTTCTTCACAGCCTAGACAATTATTTATATAGAAAACTTCAACGCTCCATCTTGAGTAACAACAAACTTACAAGATTTATTGGAGATAACATTTGTAAATTGTAGAATTTGGGTGAAATTTACTTGAGGCAAAATCAACTTTCAGGATCTCTTCCTAATTATTTAGGGGACGTCACTTCCCTTAGACAAATACATATGGGTTCCAATAACTTGAGTTCCAATATGCCAATAAGCTTAGGAAATCTTAAAGATTTAGTGCTTCTTAATTTATCGGCAAACAACATGGTTGGTTCGTTACCTCCAGAAATTGGAAATCTGAAAGTTGTGACACAAATGGATCTGTCCACAAATCAATCCAAAATGGAATTCCTACAGAAATTGGAGGATTGCAAAATCTGGAGCACCTTTCTTTGAGACACAACAAGTTGTAAGGAGCTATACCTGACTCAATGAGCAACATGGCAGGCTTGGAATATATAGAAATTTCTCATAATAATATAATGGGAACCATTCCTATGTCTTTGGAAAAACTTCAATACCTCAAGTATTTCAATGTTTCTACCAACAAGTTGTATGGTGAAATTTTTAGCACCACCACTGTTAACAGGATAGAGGCAGAAAGAAAGATGAAGAACAGATGCAATAAGAACTAGACTAAGATGGAGTCAACACACTGAATTTTAATGGAACTGGCTTGATTGTGTTTCAGTACTCTGCGGCTACTAATTTTATAGATAGAAAGACATAACGATAATAAACAAAAAATTGGAACGACTAACTAATAATACTCCTAAAAATTAGGAAACCAATTCAAGCTAAACTACTCTCCTAAAGACCAGGACAAACAAAGCAAATATGCTTTTTATTTTACTAAAAACTTTAATAAAACCAACACCCTCCCTTAAACTGAAAGCTTTCAAGCTTCAATTTAAACTCTGCTTCTTGAACTCTTCCATAGTGCCAATACCCATCAACCTTCTTAGATTTTGGAAAGTAAGCAACCTGAGAGGTTTGGTAAAGATATCTGCCAGTTGGTCTTCACTTCGGCAATATTCCAACTTTATTGTTCCTTCATCGTTGAGATCTCGTAGAAAATAATACTTCACATCAATGTGCTTGCCCCTTCCATGTAGCACAGGATTTTTTGATAGCTTGATGGCAGAGTTGTTGTCGCAGAAAATTGTAGTTGCTCTTTTTTGTTTGAACAGTAGCTCTTCAAGAATTCTTCTCAACCAAACAGCTTGACAAGCACAAGCTGTAGGAGAAACAAATTCAGCCTCAGTACTCGATAAAGAGACAATCTTTTGCTTCCTGGAAGACCACGAAACAACCCCTATGCCTATCATAAAAACATAACCTGAAGTGCTCTTTTTGTCGTCCTGATCTCCTGCATAGTCGCTATCAGTAAAACCAAGCAAACTTGATTTCTCGCCCCACTTGTAGAACAAACCAAAATCCTTAGTTCCTTGTAAGTAGCGAAGGATTCTTTTTGCAGCTAGCAGGTGATTTTCGGAGGAGATGTCCATATATCTGCTTACAAGACTAACAGCATACATGATGTCTGGTCTTGTAGCAGTTAGATACATCAAACTAGCCACAATTTGCTTGTAAAATGTGCTATCCATCTTCTTTCCACTCCCAATTTTGTTTAGTTTCTGGCCAAACTCAACTGGAGTATTGACAGAATTGCAATTCTTCATCTTGAATCGGTCTAAAATTTCCCGTACATATTTCTTTTGGGAAACAAAGATACCATCATCAAATTTGCACTACTTCTAAACCAAGAAAATAATGCATCTTACCAAGATCAGACATCTCGAATTCACCCATCATACACTTCTTAAAATCTAAAAACATGGCACTATCATTCCCGGTAAATATAAGATCATCAACATATAAACACACAATGAGCATTTTTTCAGATTCTTTAAATTTAACAAAGAGAGAGTGCTCATTTGGACATTTCAGGAAACCAACCTTTTGAAAGTAAGTCTCAATGCAACTATACCAAGCTCGAGGAGCTTGCTTTAGTCCGTAAAGAGCCTTTTTCAACTTGTATACCTTATGCTCAGATCCAATTTTGATATAACCAGAAGGTTGCTTGATAAATGCCTCTTCCTCCAAGTATCCATGTAGGAAAGCCGATTGTCGATTTGACATCCAACTGAAAGATAGGCCATGAATTTTGTGTCGCTACAACAATTATCATTCTGATGGTGTCATGCCTTGCAACTGGCGCAAAAACTTCTGTGTAGTCCACTCCATGCTCTTGCTTGTATCCCTTAGCCACCAATCGCGCCTTATACTTGTCTATTTCACCATTTTCCTTGAGTTTCGTCTTATAGACCCACTTGACACCTATGGTTCTGTGCCCCTTCGGAAGATCTACTAACTCCCAGGTGCCATATCTTTCAATAGAATCAATCTCATCATCCATAGCTTTCTGTCATTTCTTCTCTTTGACAACATCCTCAAAAGTTGTGGGATCGCAGTCTGCAAACAATGCAAAGTGGGAAACATCTTCATTAATATCACTTCATGTTACCTTATAATCCATCATCCACGCAGGCCTTCTGCGAGCACGACGAAGAGGCTGATCAGTTGCATCAGTTTCTTCCAAAACTGATGGTGAGGTTTCAACAGCCGTTTGAGTAGGAGTTTCAGAAATTTCAGGTACAACTAATGGTGACGTTTCACCAGCTTCTTGAGTAGAAGTTTCAGAAACTTCGGGTGTTGCAACTACTTCTTCGACTTCATTCTCACATATGATAGGAGTAGACTGTTGCATATCCCAATCCCAAGTAGTTTCTTCATCAAACACAACATATCGATTGATCACGATCTTCTTCGTTAGTGGATTAAGCAATTTATATGCCTTTGATGCTTCACTAACACCGAGAAAAATACACTTTTCACTTTTGTCATCAAGCTTCTTCCTCTTCTCATCTGGAATTTGTGCATACGCAATGCAGCCAAAAATTTGAAAGTGATCGACTGTTGGTTTTCTTCCGCTCCATCCTCCTCTGGAGTCATGTTTTGAACAGCAAATGTTGGACTTCTATTCAGTACATGAATGCTCAAATTTATCGTTTCTGGCCAGTAAGTTTTTTCCATTTTTCCTCTCGCCAACAAACTCCGTACCATATTGAGAATAGTTCTATTCTTCCTCTCCGATACACCATTTTGTTGTGGTGTATAAGTAGCAGTGAGCTCTCTTCGAATTCCATTAGATTCACAAAAAACTTCAAAGACTTTTGAGCAATACTCGCCACCACGATCAGTCCGAAGAGTCTTAATGGCCCTTCCAGATTCATTTTCCACATGAGCCTTGAAGCTTTTAAATGCTCCAAAAGCCTCTGATTTTTCCCATAAAAAATACACCAAAGTTTTCCTTGAATAATCATCTGTAAAGGTAATGAAATACCTTTTACCACCATTAGAAATTGGATTGATTGGGGCACAAATATCTGAATGCACCAGCTCCAAAATACCACCCGCTCTCCACGACTTCCCTTTTGGAAATTGAGAATGATGTTGTTTGCCAACAACGCATTCTTCACATACTTGAGAAGAGGTGATGAATTCTGGAAGACCTACCACCATTTTTTTTTTTGTTGGAGAGTTCTTAATCCACCAAAACCCAAGTGACCATATCTAAAATGCCATAGCCATGACGGATCTTTTACTTCTGTTTTCAAACAACGTTGAATACTCTCAATCTTCAGCGGGAACAACCTGTTTGAACTCATTTTCACAACAACAATAACTCCTCTAGTAGGATTATAAATCTCACATGCACCTTTCTCAATAGTTATAACATATATGTTTTCTTGCAATTGACCAACACTTAGTAGATTGCTTTTCAGAGCAGGAACATATAACACATTTGAGATCGTTTCTTCAAAACCATTCTTGGTTCTAAAATTGATATTATCTTTTTCCATTACTTTCACAGTGGAGAGATCACCAAAACCAACTATCAAATGGAAGCTTTCATTTAAATAAGAAAAGGAAGACTTACTTCCAGTCATGTGGTTACTACAACCGATATCAATATACCAAATAGCTTTCTCCTCGAGCTCATTTTCACAGTGGACTGCCATCAAACAAGGTTTCTCCTTCCTTGTTCTCAGCAAAATTTGACTTTTCTTCTTTCTCATTAGGCAGCCTGCTATAACATTCAGAACGATAATGACCATATTTATGACAACGATATCACTCTACCTTGTATTTGTCAAAATCTCTTCCTTTGCCTTTACTGTAGTCATCATTGGCTCTAAAAGTTCTGTTGCCATCTTTGTTTCCTAGGTCCCCTCTCCCTCTTCCTCTACCTTTACCTCTACCCCTTCCTCTAGAGTTGGAAGAAATAAAAGTAGAAGCCTTCAGGGCCTTCTCCTCAGAAGTTGAACTTTGGGTCATCTTCTGCTCATGCACCAACAAGGAGCTTTGCAATTCATCAAGAGACAAAGCATATATGTATTTTGACTCCTCAATAGAGCATACAACATAATCATATTTCGGTGTCAAGGAACACAGTATCTTTTCAACGATTGTGACATCATCCATCTTCTCGCCGTGAAATCGCATCTTGTTGCTTATCTCCATGGTTCTAGCACAGTAGCTAGTGACAGGTTCACCTTCCTTCATATGCAAAGTTTCTAAGTCCCTCATCAAGGCTTGAAGTTGTGCTCGCTTCACTCTTGTCGTGCCTTGATACTTCTTTTTCATGGAGTCCCAGATATCCTTGGAAGTTTCTTTGCAAAAAATAGTTTCCAAGATAGGACGCTCAATAGATTGAAAAAGATAGTTTTTTGCTTTCAAGTCTTTCAGTTTTCTTACTTCAAACTCCGTCTTTTGAGCATTTGTCAGAACTTCCCCTTCTGCTGGAGCACCAATGTTGTCCTCCACAATTGGCTAATACTCTTTTGACCGTAAAAAATTCTCCATTAGCATACTCCAATGGTCATAGTGACCATCAAAATGAGGAATGGTTGCTTGCACAAAGTTGCTCTCTGAAGCCATAGCTCACAATATCTCTCTCTATTTTTTTTTTTCTTTTTTGGAATCTAACTTGGCACTGATACCACTGTTAGCTCCACCACTGTTAACAGAACAGATGCAGAAAGAAATAGACTAAGATGGAGTCAACACACTGAATTTTAATGGAATTAGCTTGACTGTGTTTCAGTACTATGCGGCTACTAATTTTATAGATAAAAAGACATAACGATAATAAAAAAAAAAGCTGGAACGACTAACTAATAATACTCCTAAAAAATAGGAAATCAATTCAAGCTAAATTACTCTCCTAAAGGCCAGGACAAACAAAGCAAATATGCTTTTTATTTTACTAAAAACTTTAATAAAACCAACAGAAATACCCTCGGTAGGATCCTTTCAAGAATTTCTCGAGTTAGTTTTTCATCGACAATGAAGCATTGTGTGGTGCTTCAAGGTTTAGTGTGCCGCCATGCCCCACATCATCGAAGGACAAATCAAATATGAAAAAAAATGCTTGTTCTATTTCTTATGCTAGGAATTGCATTTGTATTTGTTTCTATCGCTTTTGTGTTCCTATGGATAAGGTATAGAAGAGGTAAGAGTGCTCCTCAACAAGATGATTCATTGCTTGTCATAACAAGAGAAAGCATTTCATGCTATAAATTGCTCCAGGCAACTGATTCTCTTAGCGAGAGTAATTTGATTGATTCTGGAAGTTTGGCTCTGTTTACAAGGGCATTCTTAGAAGTAGAACTCATATTGCAGTTAAACAGAACTGCAACTGGAAGCGACATTCAAGAGTTTTGATACAGAATGTGAAGTTTTGCGCAGCCTTTTCCATAGGAATCTCGTAAAATTCATCACTAGTTGTTCCAACCTTGATTTTAAGGCTTTACTGCTTGAGTATTTGCCTAATGGAAGTCTTATGAAGTATTTGTATTCACACAACTACTTCTTGGAGATTGGGCAGAGACTAATCAATTATGATAGATGTTGCATGTACGTTGGAATATCTACATCATAGTTTCTCGTTACTTGCGATCCACTGTGATCTGAAGCCTAGTAACGTATTGCTAGATGAGGATATGGTTGCCTACCTAAGCAACTTTGGTATTTCTACTAAATCATACAGTGGAAGCAACTAACAGGACCAAAATTATTACATTATCATGATGCAATATGACTAGTATCACAAAACGACCAGATTTCAAGAAAGACTACTAACCTCTTGAAGTTGTCAACAACGATCTTTTCAGTTTTAGTTGAATCCAAAGACAAATGCAAGACTTTAACCTTCTACTATTTCCTGAATCACTATCCAGTCAGTGACTTGTGTGGGCAAGTGTTTGAGAAAAGTTTTTTTTTTGTTGCATCTCACTTTTCTTTTCTCCAGAAACCTCTTTTTATTCTCAACTTCAGAAGAAAAGGAGATTCAAGAATTTTCAACGTTTATGAGGCTATTAAAGGACAATAAAAACCCAATAAAGCCCCATAAACATTTTTGTTATTTTTCAAGAAAAGAAAAAACTAATTACACTTCATTAGACTATATTTAGGAGTAATCAATACTCCTTAAAAACCAAAAAATAATTGAAATATTTCCACATCTGTATTTTATCGTATAATAAAATCCACTGATTTTATTTCTTCAGAAATGTTTTTGATCCCTTTTTTTTTAATTTGAAATATTTTGAAATCAGTGTTTTAATGTATAATAAAATCCACTGATTTAATTTCTTAAAATATTTTTCTCAAAACTAGCTAATTAATCAGGCATAGTAAGGACCACAAATACATTTAACTGAGGCTTCCATTTACGATAATAATTCTCAAAATAATGAATTAACCATATCATAATAAGTTACATATCATTCCACGAAAAATATGTAATTGTACTCCTCAATGTTAATTTTAAAATCTACCATTGCATCTTATTTAACCTCCCGTGTTAGAATTACCGACACCAATCAATTAAACTAATTCTTCTGAAAAAATTAATTTATTGACTAAATCAATCCTTTATCATTTATCTTAATTTTATTTCACGTGATGGATATAAAATCCACCTGCAGGGTTTTCACATGAAAACTCTTAAGTAGTCATAAAGGGGTGCCTTCAACTCGAGACCGAGACACGATTCTATCAACTAATCATTATTTTACTAATGTCATTTATAATTATCCAATCCATTAGGAATATATTGACTCATTAAAAAGTCTCACCTTTTAATATATTAAAATAATATAACAAATTACATAGCTCATAATAATTGTATAAAGATGAAGAGTATAAGTAAATGCAATGGACTAGAGAATTTATTTATAAATATTCAGAACATAACTGAAATTCTCCAATTGGTCAGTTCAATACATACAAAATGTATTAGCACAAGAAGTCAGAATTTATCCATTCCCATAATTAAGATCAAATCATATTTAATCTAGTGTTACGATCACCTAAATGTTTGTCCTTCCTCATCTTTGATCGTGAACATTTAATTTTTAACTTATATAAACCGACAATTTTAATCTTCTACGTATGAATTAAATTACTCCATGAACGTCTACTATATAAGATATGGACACATATGTATACATAATAACGTATTTAAATAAAGACTTTTATTATAACAAATAAAATAATATACAAAGTCTTTACAAGGGCTAAATAAAATACTATATCACAAATACATGGTTAATAGTATATCCCAACAATTTCAAAACTGCTTGGTGAAGATGAGCATGATTTTTACACTAAAACTTTAGCAACATTGGGATATATTGGTAATGACCCGGAAGGTCATTTTTGAAAATTTTAGCTAAATTACTGTTTTTCCCTTTCTGAAAGTTACTTCAGGTCATTTTTTATTAAGTTGAAAAGTCGGAGTTCGAAAAATCTTGTTAAAAGTTGGAGTTTTACAAAAGAAGGAGTTTTAAGGCTTAAGTTTGAAAATTTTGAGTTTTGGAGTCATTTTGAGTTTTGAGTGCGGAATTCGATTCTGTCGATTCCATTCACTCTGGAATAATGAAACTAGTCTATGAGAACTTGTAGAACTGAGTTTGGAGTTAAAATAAAGTTTTTGGACCCAAACTTGTGTTTTAAATTATTTTCGGAGCCAAGGTTTAACTTTGGTCAACATTTGGAGTTCGAAAGCTCGGTTTGAAATTTTCACAATTTCAGTAGTTTCGGATGGTCAAACTAATGCTAGGAATGGTCTCATAATAATTTGTGGAATTTTCGAGGGTTGTTTTGGTATTTTAAGTTTTAAACTAGTTTAATTGAGATGCATTGTAATTGTGACGAGAAAACCTCATAATCAAATTCTAATTATTCCATTGAGTTCGGATCGCCGTTTCTGGTATGAATACATGTTGGTTTGTATAATTTGGCTTTTGAATGGACCCCAGGGGTCTATTTTGAGACTTTGCTATTGCTGGTGTGAAGTATTTTGGTGCAACCGTATTTTCTTCACCGTGTTTGCGGACAAGCCTCCGCATTCGCGGAGTATAATTTTTCCTCTACTCCATGTTCGTGGAGATGTTTCCACGTTCGCGGAGGTATAAAGTCCTTCTTCTCCGCGTTCGCGAAGTACAAATTTGGCCCATTTTCAATCATTTTTATCAATTTCAGGCTTTTTTGGGGTGATTTTGACGAAGATTTTTGTGGAAAACTATTGGGTTAGTGTTTTTTTCTTTAGATTAATTAATTTTCACTACTTTTATCTTGAATTTCTTGATTTTGGATATTAAAAATTGAGGATTTTTAATCTATAAATTGGAAACTTTAAATGGTGATTTCTCTTTCAATTTGAACTCAATTTTAGTGGGATTTTCACCATGAACTCTATTTTTCATGTAGAATCTGATTCACAAATCAATTTCCAGATTCAGGAACTTTGAATTTTTACCCTAATTTTGATTATTTTGTTCTTTTCACCCAAATTGAGTGATGTTAGTGTCATTAGGTTTGTTATGTGATTGTAATACTATATTTGATTAGATTGTGATGTTTCAGGTGCGAATTTGAGGGGGAAACCTCTAGTTACTACTTCATTTGGCTACTAATTAAGGCAAGTGGAATTCTAAACCTTGTTAAGCTTACTTGAACATTATATTTTCTTTTCTTTATTGCTTGAGAATTGTGAACTCGTGCATGGATTTTGGGAATCCTATATGATATGATAATATGGATTACGAATAGTATCATGTTAGTTTATTGTTGGAGTTCTGTATATATTATGGTTGAGTTTCACTTGTGGGCTAGAGAAGTTGATATAGGCTTGAAATGGACTTGTCAATATGCCTTATTGATTGAATATTTGACTTGAGATGATGTACTTATTATGATGTGGACTCTTATTTGCACTCATCTTCATCACATTACATTTATATGTTCTTTATGTGCATTGTGAATAAGTACCACTAATGAAATTCTAATGAGAAATAGGGATCAGGCCACACATCTATGGCGAAAACACTGAGAGAGAAATACGAATCGGACCATACGTCCCTGATGGAGACACTGATATGAGACATTGGTATACTGGGATCGGGCCTCATGTCCGGGGCATGTACATGGATAGATATGTCCCCCATGGGTTTCAAACTGATTATACCAGCGTATGTGTATCATAGGACAGATATGCATCACTGTAACGACCTAGCCCAACATTGTGAAGTATTGTCCTTTATTGGGCTTAGCTCATCACGGACCCTTTGGGCTCACCCCAAAAGGTGTCTCACTGTATATAAACCAATCATTTACTTATATACCCAACATATCTCATGTGTTTTGTCGATGTGGGACTTCTCATCTCAAGATGAGTTGTTATATACACCCCTTCTATGGACTTATCGTCCTCGCTGAGGTTTGCCCCACCGCACGGGATTCACCTAGACTCAACACTAAGGTTTGCCCCACCTTATCGGGATTCGCCTAAACTCAGTTGAACTCTGATCCACATCGACAAGGCTGACACAAGAGTGGCTCTGATACCACCTATAATGACCTAGCCTAACACTGTGAAGTATTGTCCACTCTTGAACCTAGCCCATCACGGATTTATCCCTTTGGGCTAACCCCAAAAGGTGCCTCACAGTATATAGACCAGTCATTTACTTATATACCCAACATCTCTCTTGTATTTTATCGATGTGAGACTTCTCATCTCAAGATGGGTTGTTTCAATCACGATACTTGACATTGCATTTCATCATTTCATCTCATGTCATTTCCAATCCACATCATACTATATTATCTTATATTGTGATTTGACTCAGTTGTTGTGAATGAATTATACGATGGTTACACTTGAGTTATACTTGTTGAACTCTTAGAACTACTTGGAAATACCTGTTATGTAGTTGGGTTGTATATTCGAGATATATTTGTGATGTTATTGAGCTATATTATGAGATATCTGTTGGAAGGGTGTATTGTATAGGGACTTATATATATATACTATTGTTGCTAGGACATTTTTGAGTGCAGGGGTGTAGTTCGGCGATATGTGGTTTGCTTGGAAGGAGTATTTTGTTCTATATGCTTTAATTATTGTTTAGATCCTCTTGTTGGGTGCTTTTATTTTTGGTACTCACCCTTGTTTCTACACATGTGTGTAGGTTGTGAGCCCAGTTCTACCTAAGTTAGCTTCCATCGTCTTCAGACCGAGTTTCCGAGATATTTGACTGGTAGCAACTTGTTTATTTGACAGACTCTCGGAGTCCTTATTTATCTTATGTTCTATTTGAGGACTGAGAGTCAGATTTGTATTTACCTTCTATTGCACTCAGTATTAGAGGCTTGTACATGTGACACCAGTCTTAAGATATAGTTTTATAGACTTGATATTCTAGTGCTTGTTCGTATTTAGACATTAGCTCTTCCGCTTTAGCTTTAATACTGAATTGAGCAGGTTTTGACTTACTTGTCTTGGTGGTTAGGCAAGTGCCATCATGCTATTTTTGGGTCGTGACAATATTGCACCGGGTACGTCTTTTTGTTTTTGCTAATTTGTATATAGATTTTGCCTCTTCTTTTTTACCCCACCAACACATCTATTACATCTTTAAATTTATTGTTTGAATGTAGAGTATGGACTGGATGGATTGGTGTCACTAAAATGTGATGTGTACAGTTACGGGATCATGTTGCTGAAGGAGCTAGACGTTATGACATCAATCATGAAAGTGGCATTAGATTGTTGTGTTGAATCTCCGGCAAGAAGGACAAATATGAAAGATGTTATAGGGATGTCACAGAAGATTGAGATTCAACTTCTTGCATGCTGAGCATGTTCTCGGAATCACTTGTCCCATATCACTTCTTTGTTGCAAATGTTTGATAAATTGTTGAATTCATGTAAAGATTACTTCTTTTGTTTTAGCACTTGATTTAAGCATGATTCTGTTTTCAGAAATGCTAGTTGGTTGCAGTAAATCTCACTGTTTCCTCTTAATTTTAGTGTTGCTAAATGGTGGAACTTGTAAATTAAATAACTAAAACCAAATTGATCCTCTTGGAATTCTTTAAGAAGAATGATCTTTTTGCAAATTGTTGGAAGAATTAACCATATGAATACAAAAATAGGCAAGTAACATAGTAAATGTTTTACATGGGAAACACAAAGAGGACATATAACATCAAGACAACAAACAAAAAGAGCAATGACAAAAAATGCTATAATCATAAAGCCTACATGATTAAACAAAAAAAATAGAACAGATCAAAGCACGAAATATCTAGCAGTCATGCACAATATGAAGAAGGGTCTCATCCAAGGATTCTAAATTGTAATGTAGGCAAGGTACCCGATATAAACATCAATGACTAAATCCACAACTCGAAATTGTGACCTGTAGGTCCATAGCCCCCTCGATTTCCTTCCCAAGTGAAACTTTACCCCTACAACTTTTTTTTTCATATTTTTACCTCTAAGATTTGATTTCTTGATTTTGCACTTGTTGGTCATTTCCCTGTCATGTCCAAACTATATCTTTTAATGAAGGCTTTAAGCTTTAATCACAAAACTTCCTGTATTCTACAGTGTCTCCTCATTTTTTTGTCGCTTCTACAACATGGAAAGCTAGAGTTATCTCAAATATCTCTGCATCAATAGCTAATTTCCCTTTTCTCCCTTCTTTACTTCCTTGCATTTTCTCTGTCCTGTCTTTCTTCTTAACATGTTGAAGACATAATGAAGTAAATAAAGTTTGTTTGCTCTAAACTATTAAACATTTAGCTAAGATGGTCAATTAGGATTATATATATTAACACTTGAACTATCTTAGTGAAATTTCTGACTTATGGATCACACAATTTCAACATAGTATGAGATAGGTTGAGGCCCTGGGTTCAAGTCTCACCACCATCAATAATTTCACGTACTCATCTATTAAATAAAAGAATTGGAAGGACCAATACATGAATAAAGAGATGTGTAGAAGAATAATCAATAAATAAAGTTTGTTCTCCCTAATAGTTTAACCTTTAAATGAAGGTCATACGTACCTTGAAACTCCCCATCAAAGCTACTTCCTCTAGCCTCGACACAATAGTGGACGTGGAATTTTGTGTTGTGAATCTAGCATCCGACCTACAACTCTTATCTTTCTCGAATAAGCTAGAGAGATCAAAACTAGGAGAAAGAGAAATGATATTGAAAGCATTCAAACAAGCAAGCTTCATTGTTGATGAATTTTGTTCTTTGTGTCCTGAAGAACACTTTCATCTGAATCATCCACAATATCAAAAATGCTACGAGGCGAATCATTGTCCTGTTTCTGATCCAAAATTGTTGGTTTATCAATTTGTTTAAATCCTTTCTTGAACCAATTATTGTCCATTAGCTTAGCTAATATGATTCTTGAAAATGGATTTGGATCAAGAATTCTTGAAAGTAGTTTTTTCACTTCATAAGGGAAATATTCAGGGCATTTGAATACTCCTTTGCTAATTTTCTTATTACTTTCCATCAAATTTGTGTCATGAAATGGAAGATAGTTACCAGTTAACAAGAAAAATAACAAGAAGTTGAACGTACAAGATTCAACTTCTTGTATGTTGAGCATGGTGTGTTGTACCTATATCAAACTTTTGGTTGTTACTTAAGTGTGTCATAACTATATCAAGAATAGAATGACATGGTGTGTTGAGTATTTTTTTTTTGTATATATTTTAAGACACTTATAATACATCTTTATAATTTTAATACCTCTTTTATACATAGTGTAATTCATTTATATTACACGCATAATTCATTTTTAATATATAATGTAGTTTTTTAATCAAAATAAGTATAATACATTTATAATACATATATATTACATGTATAATTCACTCTTAATATATAATACAGTTGTTATAAATAGTAAATATTTTTCAAATATAGAATATCTAGGTAATAAATAAAAAACATGTTTAAAAACGATAAATACTTTATAAAAGGGATTCAAAAAGGTAATTATTCCATGATATTTTTAGTCAAATTTTAGTAGTTTGATGGACCTTTTATTCATCAGCAAATACAATAAATAAAGAAAAGATAGTGTAAATAGGCAAACATATGATATGTATTTACATTATACAACTATACTTTGAAAGAATTACAATTTATAGTCATAGTTAAAGTTTTGTTGCTATTTTCTCTCTCCTCTTTTCCCCTCTCTCTTTGCAATTTTTTGTCAGATATATGTATATCAACTGCATATATACAATTATTTTGACAGACATACATAGTCATTTCGACAGATATACATATACAATTCGCCTCTCTCCTCCCTCTCTCGATCTCACTCGCCTCTCTCCTCCCCTTCAAGTCACACAACCGAGGTTATGTCGTGTAATTATATAAAATATAGTTATTTAATCGCATTAAGTTTCATTGTCTAGAATATTTATGAAAATTTCTCATAAATAAATTGTCTAGTCAAAATGGCCCAAAATAAACAGCAACAACCAAAAAAAAAAAAAAAAAGAAAGAAAGAAGAAATCTGAAAGTTGCAACCCAACCCACCTTTCCTGCTTGTTTATTTATACTAGTTTCTGGGCACGTGCTTTGCACGTGTGTTTCATGTCAATTTTTATAGATATGTTAGAATGATTAAAATTATATGGAAACATGTATGTAATGAATAATAAAATGTAATAATTACAAATGGATCTATGACCAAAAAACATCAAACGAGGGACATATTTTGACGTTTAAAATTAATTCTTTTTAAGCAACCAACGGTAGCTTTTGAACTTTGATTAATAGTTAACAAACTTTCAATGAAGTCAGAAATCGCTAATTTGAGCCCAATAAAAATGCAAACTTACGGCAATAAAGCATTCATAAAATACTAAATTAAAGAAGTCTAACAGTCAAATATCCAATCAAATTTCAAGAGTCTTTTTCACCTACTTTAACTGTAGAATAAAAATGATAAGCTTAAGTTGGAGTCTCATGAAAAAAAATATTTTTTTATGGATGAAAATGAAGGAAAACCATAAAAAGATATCTTAAAGTTTTAAATTAAATATTGAGAGGTTATGAATATGAAAAGATGAGAATTATGGATATTAAGACGGTAATAATTGAATATGTAATTAGATATAAGTTATGAAGGTAAATATTTAAAACAAATAAAAAGAAAATAATAAACAAATGAAGAATAGGGGAAAAAATTAAAGCTAATAAATCATGTAAAAGGGGTATGTGCACAGGATAATGATTTGATGATCACCTGAGCAAGAATTTGAGTAACTTTAAGTTCTTATCATGTAACTAAGCATCAATGAATTTAAATTAGTGAAGTAAGAGTCATTCTTTATTAATAATTAAGAGGGCATTATCAATAGCCGTTTTGCATATTTGCACCCTTTTAAATTATTGAATTTATTTATTTATTTATTTATTTATTATCACAATAATATAGTAATTTATCTAGATAAATTAATATTATTTAATATTAATCTCCAAAAAAGGATAATGAGATGCTTAATGTTTATTGGCATCAGAAAAAAGTTAATTTATGCTATAATATATATCATAATGGGAGCATGTATAAATTCATCATTGGGTTCAAAGTTAAGTCCTTTGATATGTAATTTTGACATAAAAATATAATTCTTTATAAAATATAGCGTTAAAATCTTGTCTCAGATGTTGGAGGTTTGATATTTTAACATTTTATAGAAAATTAACCTTCTATTGTACCTGAAAAATTAATATATTTCAATTACTAAATATAATTTTTGTTAGTTAGTTGGTAATAAAAAAGATACATGAACAAAGAAAAATATTATAAAATATCTAGGTGGTGTAACATCAAATTTAAAGAAAAAAAGTACAAGTTCAAACAGAAAAAAAGGACTAATAAATAATGATATGACATTAAAATATACAGGAAAAGAAATATCGTCATATTGATTGAATTACATTTGTTAAAAGTCGACTTGATATAGACAAAATGTTTCATATGCATAGAAACATAATTCTATAAAATGATAAAAAATAAACAAATAGAAAAGCGAGCATGACTATATTAAAAATAAGATACACCATATGTCTTGAACTATATCAAAGAATCTAAATATAAAAATTAAATACGAATTCTAATACAATAAAATCCAATGTAATGTTTAGTTAATGTACTGTGTACATGAATTTTTTTTAGACATTTGAGATTACATATTTTTTTTAAAAAGATACATGAATATCAAACAACGAAAAAAGACATAACTATAACTATTAATCAAAGACTTACATTTTATGGGCCCAATTGTAAGCAGAATTCAAGATGTTTATCCTCAAAATAGTTAATTATAAATATTAATTTGGATTAATTTTATTATATTTATATCTAAAGGTGGAATAGCTAAAGAATGAGAAAATACAATAACCAATTACGAAGTTATATTTGAAAACTTAAAAAGATGAAAATATGAAAAATTAAAATTGACTTACAATTTTGTATCCGAAGAAATTTCATCTTGTAACTATGACAATTTACATATTTTTCAACAAAAAAAGCCAGATGATTATGCATGTAATAATAAAGAAAACAAATACATGAATTAGTAAGCATTCTTACAATTACAAATTGATAATGAAAATTTTATAAATTATGCATACTAACCAACATAGAAGCAATGAACAACTTAGTGAAAGGTATAATTACAGTGTTTAAAAAGAAAAAACAAACGTAGAAGCAAGATTATCACAATTTTAGATGAAAAAGAGAATATATATATATATATATATACTAGATTCACTTCACGTGCGTTGCACGTGTATTCCTAATCTTGAAAATTATATAACAATCAAATTTTATCCATACTATATTTTATCAAACTT
>JBCEWC010007817.1:0-20860 GCA_038996855.1 Solanum aculeatissimum | reverse complement strand
ATGGCCAGTCATTTCTTTCTTAATGGAGAAATCCTATATAGGAGGACTCCAGATTTAGGATTGTTAAGATGTGTCGAGGCCATGGAAGCGACAAGACTTTTAGAGGAGATACATGCAGGAACATGTGGACCTCACATGAATGGGTTCACCTTGGCAAAGAAGATTTTGAGAGCTGGATATTTTTTGATGACGATGGAGAGAGACAACATTTGATACATGCAGAAGTGTCACCAATGCCAAGTGCATGGAGATTTCATACGAGTCCCACCGAATGAGCTTAATATGATGGGTTCTCCTTGGCCATTTGTCGCTTGGGACATGGATGTGATTGGACCCATAGAGCCCACTGCATAAAATGGGCATCGTTTCATCCTGGTAGCCATAGATTATTTCATGAAGTGGGTTGAATCTTTGACATACAAGGCAGTGACTAAGAAAGCGGTGGCAGATTTTGTCTGCAACAATATAATTTATCGATTTGGGATTCCAGAATCAATCATAACAGACAATGCAACCAATCTTAATAGCAATCTTATGCACGAGATTTGTGAAAGGTTCAAGATTACTCATAGAAACTCCATAGTTTATCTGCCACAGATGAATGGAGCAGTTGAGGCCGCAAACAAGAATATCAAGAAGATTTTAAGGAAAATGATAGAAAGTAACAGGCAGTGGGATGAGAAACTATCGTATGCTTTGCTCGGTTATCGCACTACAATCAGAATATCCACTGGGGCAACTCCTTATATGCTAGTTTATGGTTCAGAAGCAGTAATACCTGCTGAGGTGGAGATATCATCTTTAAAGATTATCCAAGAAGTTGGTTTGGATGATGCAGAGTGGATTCACAGAAGGATTGAACAATTGATGCTCATTGATGAGAAGAGGATGGACGCGGTATGTCACGGTCAACTATACCAAAATAGAATGGTTAAGGCATTCAACAAAAGGGTTAAGCCTCGATAAATCACACCAGGAGAGTTAGTATTGAAGAAGATATTTTCTCACCAAGGAGAAGCTAAAGGAAAATTTGCACCGAATTGGCAGGGTCCCTACATGGTTCACAGAGTACTATCAGGAGGAGCAGTAATCCTGGAAGAAATGGACGGCACAGTGAGCACCAAGCCAATCAATTCAGACGCCATCAAGAAGTACTACATCTGAAGACATCAAGACTAGTTTTATTTTTTCATTTTTTTTCTAATGTACCAGAACTACGTCTAGACCTGACTTCGCATAGTGGGGTACGTAGGCAACTCACATCGGGTCCGGTCTCCCTTAGAAAATCCTAAAGCATCATTTCTATGTATCTAGAACTATGCCCGACCTGACTTCCCTCGGCGGGAAACGTAGGCAATCCTTGTCGGATTTGGTCTCTTTATATTTTACTTTCCTATTGTACTTGAACTACGTCCTGACCTGATTCCGCTTGGATACGTAGGCATCCTGAGTCAGGCCCGGTCATTGCATTGTTTTTCTCTTTTTCTCTTTTTATTGTATTGAACTACGTCTTGACCTGATTCCACTTGGACACGTAGGCAGCCTGAGTCAGGCTCGGTCATTGCATTGCATGATTTGTATTCGTTTACCCCTGAACTACGCACAGACTTGATTCTCATTTGGGGATACGTAGGCAACCTAAAAGGTTCGGTCATACCCGTAGGAAATCCTTCTTAATTATGCATCATTGGAAAGCAACAAATCTTCCAGAAGAGTCAGAGAAACGTATCAGAAAATAAGAGTATGGGAAGAATTACATTTGGATATTGAGAAGCTCGATGGACCTCAAAACATGTCATAACCTTAGAATGATTAAGGATTACTATATATATATATATATATATATATATATAATATATGCGTAATATACTTTTATAAAGAACATACTATTATGTTTAAAGAAGACATTTCTTTACAATTCCACCTACCAAGTCTCCAAGATAAGAGATCGGGGATGGCTCGAAGAAGTATTGAAGGTTTTTCGATGACAAAGCTAAAACCCGCAAGTCGACACGAGTCAACACCCCTCCCAACTAAAAACTTTTCTTTGAGCACAGGAAGACAGGAAATCAAAGAAGACAAAATCAAGTCTTGGGGCACAACTAGAGACGCCACTCAACATATTCCAATCATAAGCCAAAATATTTTCTCCCTATTTAATTTCTTACAATGCTTCATTTTTCTGTCAAATAGGTTCCATTTTAAATTTCAGCAGGTACACTCAAGATCCAGAACAAATACTGAGGATAAAAGGGGCCCCCCTATAGGATCAATAGGATAGTTTGCTTTTACCAAGAATAACTTCGTCAATTGGAGACTATCGGCCAATTGAATCAAATAAGCTCCATTAATTGGAGACCATCGCCTAATTGCATCAAACTCCATCGCGTGAAGGTTGCACATAGCAAACATTACTCAAACCTCGCCAATCGAAGGTTGTACATAGCAAACATCGTTCAAACTCTGCCAATCGAAGGTCGTATATAGCAAACGCCGTCCAAACTCCGCCAATAGGAGGATGTACATAGCAAACATTTAAATACGAATCAAGGGCTACACATCGCAAACGTCATTCAAACTTCACCAATTTGAAGATGTATATATAGCAAGCACCGTCCAATCTTCTAATCAAAGATTGTACATAGCAAGCACCGTCAAAATTCCGCTACTCGGAGCCTGTATATAAGCAAAAGAAGTACACTCCGTTGGTCAAGGACTACAACATAGCAGCGCCGTCAAAGCTCCATCGATCAGGAGTATGCATGCTAGCAATCTCGTCATACATTTGCAGTTAAATTTTATGTTTACATATTTCGTACCGCCAGATATAGGCATTACATTACAATCGCCTCGCCAGCTGGGGGCTTTACATTACAAGTTTTGCATCACCAGATACAGGCGTTACATTACAATTGCATTGCTGGATATAGGCGTTACATTACGATCACTCCGTCAGTCAGAGACTTTACATTACAATCACCCCGCCAGTTGGAGGCTTTATATTACAAGCTTTGCCTCGCCAGATGAAGGCGTTACATTACAACAACCTCGCTAATTAGAGCCCTCTACATTACAAGTTATGTTACCTATGCCGCATTAGTGCCACGAGACAAACACATTAACGATCGTTTGGATATCTACACTCCACTCTTTACATTATTACTTTCAGTTATAATTTTTGAACCACAACAGGTACTTTTCATCCTTTACCTATTTTGCAGGAAAATACATCATAACGTGGAACTCTCTCTTAGCAGCAAACTAGGGCAAGCTAGTGGAATGTCAAACATCCCTGGCTACGTCAAGGATTCGCTTCCAGAACTCAACTCGACTCGGTTTTCAGAAATTCATATTCGACTCTTTTGTTTGACTTTCACAGCCAGGTATCACCATAACTCGATACTGGGCGATTATTTTTCAAGTTTATGATCATTTTTCTACCATAGGTTTTTAATAAAATTGCTACAGAGCATTTCTCTTTTCTACTTATCCATTAGAACTACATCCAACCTGATTCCTGTGTCTCGATATTATCAAATTACCGTAGCTTGAGTGTGGCTGCTTTCGTTTTATTCGTACTAACCTTTTCATGTCTCTATCACCTAAGAAAACTCAGTATTACCATAATCCAATACTGGGGCAAATTTTGGATTCGATCAAAATTTGTTATGATTTTTCTTCTCGAACTGCATATGGCCTGATTTCTCTTGAAACCTGAGATATGTAGGCAACTCAGGATCATGAGTTCGTCCGTAACTCCATAAAAATGTCAAGTTGCTGCTCAAAAGGTTATTTTGGAGGTCGACCAAAATTGGATTGTGTCAATATTTCTTTGTCCACGTCTTCTTTACTCTCTTCCGCGGACAAAGAAAGGGGCAAGCTGTTGACACCCAATTTTGGCTCGCCATATTCGATTAGTTAAGTTTCCTTTAAAAAAAGGGGTTTCTTAAAAAGAAAAGATAGTAGAAATTTTTATGAAATATTTTTACTACTACTACCACCACAATTTTTATTTTTTTAATTTATTACTACTATTACTATTAGTATTATTATCGTTGATAATGTTTTGGCAATTTCTTTTTTATTTTTATTCGACAAGTCATTTTACAAAGTTAAATATATTTTTATTTATTAATTTATTTTTATTTTTTATTTTTTTTTATTTTTTTATTTTTAAAAAAATAATATATATATTTACTACTTGCTTTTGCATTTTTGATAAATTTATGGCAAACAAATGTTATTTCAAGTGCTAAATCAAATTTTGATTAAATACAATTTCTCATTGTCGCGAGTAAATGTTTTCATATGAAGAAGCTTGATTAATTAAGCTTATTACTAATCCATGCTAATTTTATTTTTAGAATGAATAATTTTTGTCTATTAATCCTACATTGTAATTATTTATTCTATTTTTATTTTTTTTTAATTTATTTTATTCAATTTGGCTTTCTAATAATTTTAAATTTTAAATGTTTAGTTTTGGCTCTCCGTGCTTAATTAGTTAAACTTTAAAATAAAAATAGAAAAGAATTTTTTTCAAAAGGGGATGATCAAACTTTTATGAAGTATGAAACATTTTACTACCATTATTATTACATTATTGTTGTTGTTATTTTATTATTTTTTATTACTGATAAAATTCTCATTTTTGTTCGATCGATTATTTTATGAATGTTATTTCCTATAAAAGTCTAAAAATAAAAATACGTATATATGAATGTTTACTATTTGCTTTTATCGTTTTTGAGAAGCTTATAACAAATGAATATCGTCTTAAAGTGTTAAATCGATTTTTGATTAAATAATATTTTTTTTCACTAAAAATAAATATTTTTCATATGTTATTCGAAAAAGAGAGCTTAATCAATTAATTTTGTTACTTGCTCATACCAATTTTATTTTTAGAAGACCAAATTTGATCAAAATGATTAGTCTTGCAAAATAATTATTTTAATTTACTTCACTATGGCTACTTGATAATTAGATTGATCATTATTTAAATAGGCTATTTGGAGTAAAATTTGGCAATCCAATCCCCTCAAAATCAGCCAATCCGCACGTGCCACGTAGGAATCATATGGATTGTGCTTCTTCTACTCGAATCTTGACCCTCCAATCCAATCCAACGGCCATAATTAATTCAACTTTTTTTTTACCTATGTACATATATATATATATATATATATTTATGTATTTATTTATTTGCTTATTTATTCCTATTTATTTTAAACCGTCCGATCAAACGATCGGACGGTTCAAAATTAGATTTGTTCCCCAATACCTAGAAAATCTACTTTTCTCTTCTCTCACACATCAACGCTTTTCCAGATGAACGACTTCAACACTTTTGCTTTTCCTGTTGATCCATCTTCTCCAAATTTCCCCAAAAAGCTCAAACCTAGCCCTCCTCACCTTCTTCCTCTCCTTTTCTCACCACCAAAATGGTGCCACCCTATGCTGCCTTTGCTTTTTCTCTGTCACTACTAACCAAATTCTTAAGTTTTGCTTCGTTTTAATCATGGCCTCATCAAGATAACCGCAGGACAATCTCAAGAGTGGAGTCATTATTTTAAACTCTCAGCTTGAAAAGGAGATCTTCTTTACAGATTCGCTCAACCTTTGCTTTGCCCAGAAGTCCTCACTAATTTTGGGGTTTCAAATCTGGATTTTCAAGTCCGGATTTCTGCTATAAATGAGGGTCATTGAAAAGGAAAAAAAACATATTGAAAATCACCAGAGGAAAAGGAGAGGGAAAACATACGAAAAGGTATTACCAACATTAGATCTCAAGAGTTACCATTCCCTATTTCGACCTCAAATTCGAGTTCGAGAAAGTGAGTTCGAAGTGAAAATTCTTGGCGCTAAAGCTAGTTTGCTGCTCCACATAAGGTTTCAAAAAAAATGTACAAGGTATACATATGTATATGTCTGACGCAAGGTATATCCTAAATATTATTTTATATACATCATATTATTATTATTATTATTATTTTATATCTATCTGTCACACTTTATGACTGTTATTTATTTATAGATAATTTATAAGAATTCACCTCCCATGATACACATATTTGTATATAATCATTTTCATAGTATCACTACACGAAAATAAATTAATGAACCCACCTTTATTTAAACAACATTTGTAAATATATTTTACTTTATAACAAACGTACATAAGATCACATGTTTTGCATAATTTTAACATTCTTTGTATTGTCTTACTTTATGTTGCATTATTCATTTATTAAAATATCACTCTTACTTAATGTTACTCAAATTGCATACATTGATATATTTTGCACCCTATTCATTATTTTTATTCAGTTATTTTACAGATAAAGTAGTAAATTCTCACACCCAACATTTCAATATGTTGCTTACGATAGGTTCTTTTTTTACATGCTCATTTATTCTATATAATTTTAAACATACATCTATATTTTTCTAATATATGAATTTTTCTTACATTTCCAGTTTATTTGTTTATCCACTTAGTCATTAATTTTATTATATATTAAATATCTTATTATTAATGTTTTTTTTTTCTCCGGCGAATACCATAGACACACATATGATATACCTTGTATCTTGTTCTTTTATTTTATAATTAATGAAATTTTTATCACTAATTAAAAAAAACAAATAATTTATCACTAGTTATTTTCCTAAGTTAAAGTTTAAGGACTATCTTCGGATAGGCTCTGAGGGATGCCTAATACCTTCCCCTCGAGTAACCAAAACCCTTACCTGGAATTTTACTGGTTTTTGCAAATCAAAACAGAGTCTACACTTACATTTTCGAAATTGGTTTCCTAATATTTTCCTTAAAATTAGGTGGCGACTCTAAAATAATTTTTTTCAAAACCAGAGAGCACGACCACATGATGTTGCGAACTATTTCGACCGGTTCGAAAAAGGAGCGCGACAATGTTATTTCTCAAAAATCAAATGAGCTAGTTGAAATTTCAAAAATTATCCCAAGGCCATTCTACTTTACTGTTCGTACAATGAAATGATTGTTAAGTAAAAAGTGAAGTGATTCGAGTAAGGAGTGAGACTACTACCTTAGATGTGATGTTCGAAACAAATCTATCGAGGGATGTTTGGAAATTTGACAGTGGGTAAAGGAGTATAAGAGAAGAACCCACACCCTGCCCCCTCTAAACTACACTCATTATCCTTTCATAACATATTAATGTGGAAACTAGTAGAGAAGTTTTCATGGTTTCATCTCGTTCTTCCTAACTCAGACAATCTGTAAGGTCCTTTTTGTGATTAAGCCACAGGGTATGTGGTTCCTTATTAGTCTTGATGAGTCATCCTATTAGTTTCAAAGAGTTCTCCAACTAATTTGTGCCTACTCTTCTGCTTATCATTTGGGGATAAACGAGGGGTAAATAGGTATCGATTATAACAATCTACTCCATCATTGTTAAAAATATTTGCGGTAAGGATATATGAATCTCATTTATCATAAGTTAAGGATTAATGTCTTAATATACGAATGCATTAATTATAAATTATGGTCGTACAATGCCCCAATCACAAAGTTAAGTCGAAAGTGCCTTGCCGATTTAGTTTCAGGTTTAAGATGAAATTAATATCAGTTTCAAATGAGCATAACTCTCAATCTATAATGAATTAGGTGTCCCATAATTTATCAAATTAAAGGTCTACGAGTCTTCTTTGTTGTGCCACCAAGTTTGCATTATTTCGAATCTGAAGTAAAATGCTACGATTATTTTTCTGAATGTTGTTTGGGATGAGACCGCCATGGTGGGATTAGTCGTCATTGCAGGACCGCCTTGATGGGATACTCCCTGTTAAATGTGTTTTCAGATCTAAAATATTATTGTACTCTCAAAACTCATCCAAGGTCAAATTAGGGCAACAGAGATGTGATTTTGACACTTTTTTTATTGAATTTCTCCTCCAAGATAAGTCCTTCCATAAATCTAACACTAATTTGATTTTTAATTCTTAAAATAATATTAAATTAATCATAGTGGAGGTAAAAAATTAACCTAGGTAGAATTTTAGTACAAAGAGAATTAATATGTTAAATCTCTTGAATTTGAGTTAGTGTTGAAAGATTATGTCCTTGGGCTTGAAAATTAATCTACCAATTCAAAAATATAAAGTTTTTGGGTATATTGAAGGATAGAACTCACGGATGTGAATCCTAAGGGATTTTTTATAAGAGTAGTTATTAATTACTCTTATGATTGTTATTATTAGATGATCTAGCCTTTGAAAACATGAAGAAGAAAAAATATCATCAGCGGCAGCTTACTTGTTGCAGAATCTTGGCATCTAGGTAGGTTAGATTTTCCAATTGAGTAGTTATAAACCTATTTTTCATACATGATATAATATAGATGGATGAGAGAGATCATGCATAGGCCTTCATACACAGAGTTTGGATGACTAAATATGTTGTATTGGTGTGAGGATAGATATGTATAATGATTTATTTGTGACTGGCAGTGATAGTCTAGTTCATGATTGTCCTTAATACTTTTTATTGAGATGATTGATGATTCTTGTGAAGTTTGTATAAAAGAATTGTGGGCTATTATGAGATCATGAAACTTGTGATAATTAAGGGGGTCCAGCGTTTAATGGTTGATACATAAATTTATGTACATGTGGGTGTGTTCACGTTGACTTTTACGTGAATCACTTGGGTAATGCCTATTCATGAAATAAAAGAACGAATGTGAATTGTCTTCATATTGATAATATCATATAATGAACATGTTGATTTACTTGTGGCTTCAAGTATGGTGGTTGTTTTGTAGGTGATGGGTTAGTATTCCCATTGTGTGTGATATATGCATGTTAAATACTTCATAATACTTTTTGCATCTATGTGAAAAGGGGAATGATGATACAGGTTGATTGATAACATCTCATAATCTAATTGCATGCAATGAACCTATTACTTGAACTTGGTTAATTGTGCATTATTTATTATGGATGTGATTATGATTGTAATTGTGATTATGATTGTGGATTGGATGTCACGTTCTGACATATTGTTTGATTGAGTGTTACGTTTTGACATATTATTAGACTGGATATCATATTTTGACGCATTATTGAATTAGGTATCACGTTTTGATACATTATTGGACTGAGTGTCACATTCAGACACATTATAGGATCGAGTATCATATTCTAAGACATTATTGGGTTGGTGTCACATTCCAATATATTAAATCGGGCGTCATGTTCTAACATGCTAATAGTTTGGACATGATTTCCATAAAAGACCATTGTTGATATATGAATCTATTATTTGATTGTGATTACATGTCAAATGACCAAGGAATTGTTATAATTGTAATTGATCATGCTTATCCAGTGTAATAATTGATATAAAAGGACCGGAAGTCCAAGTGATTCTATATTGGTGATGTGATGGTGTATCCTATGTTTAATCCTTTGTGATTGTCTGTTATATTTTATATAATCTAGTATGAAGTTGTGTATGACCAAGTAAAGAGCGATTAAGGGATTGTTAAGTAATGAATTGATGATTTAGAGTCAGATTATGCTTGGTACTATGAATTTATGTGTTAATAGTGGCTTGGCAAAGGAAGTTTGAATTTCTATCTTCGTGTAGGTCGCACTGGCGAGAGAAATCCTGCTATGGTGGGATTGTCATAGTAGGTTAAGTCTCGCCATGGTGGGTCTAAACATGTAAAAATTGATTGATTTATTAGACCGAGTAAGTGGTTATGGTTTTGAAAATTTTATTACGAGGAATAAAATGATTAGGCCCTGATTTGTATTAGAGTTGATAGTGGAATAATTAAAAAGTTGAGATTGCATCATATACTAAGCTAAGGGTGACTTAGATAATCAAAATGGTAATAGAGTGCAGGTAAAAGATTGGGTGCTATAGTCCCTTAATGCATGCTTGTTTCTGAACATTTAATTTATATTGTATGATGGGATTCGGATTGACCGATGATGCCTACCAGTACATGTTGTTTGTACTGATGCTACTCTTGCTATACCTTTTTGGGTATAATCTATTTGCAGGATCGGTGATATTTTTTAGGTAAAGACGAAGATGATCTCCACCAACTTCTATTCTTCCTTCCTTGTGGTGGGAGTTGTGTCTTTATTTTAATTGCACTCTGCATTCTTAGAAACTCTTTTACCTGTTTAAACTAGATACCTTAGGGTTGTCAGATGTCTTTTTAAAAAAAATTAAAATTTTCCTTGAACGCAGATTTGATAATAATATGATCTTCTTCTGCATTATCCTATGACTCTGATCTTTATTTTCCGAAAGAATTAATTGATTGGAAATTTAAGATTCTCCTATCTAGGTGTTAGAGTAGGTGTCTGTATGGCCTAGTGGGTTAGATCGTGACAATTATTTATAAATTAATAAAGCATTTGATTTGCGATACATAAATTTGCATAACTAATACATGTATAAATTATTAGAAATTTACGTATACTTCTGTGCAATATAAAAGATAAAATAGCTATGCGCAGTTAAGTTGTGTGTAACAAGGGCTTTTTCCCTGAGTAACGTAATAACAAGGACATAATTAGTCCAAACAATTAATAGAGGACAAATATAGTAATTTTGCATATTTTCAGATTATTGTTAACTTTTTTCTGATGAATAATATTACAATGTGCATGGCAGGACTTCACTGTGACATGTTTACTACCTGCATATTTCAACTTATAAATATAAATTTTGAAGATGACACAAGTCTGAAGTGCAACCTGAAATTCTATCACTTAAATCCATATCTTGTCATCACTTAAGGTCACCTGAGCTGAAGCGACTAATAGAAGGTGTGGAATGCAGGGTCAGCTAACAAGGTATCGACTCTCCCACTCAGTTTACCCTTTTTAGAAATTGTTGGTAATATTGAGGGCATATTTAAGCTTAGTTTGTCAAGTTGAGGGGGTGTTTTAAAGCCTATCAATAATTTAGGAACGAAACTTATAATTCGTGTCAAGTTTAAGGGTATTTTTAGTACTTCTCTCAATAAAAAAAAATACAAGTACTTAAAACCAAGATTTTGGTTATTACATAATACAATCACGTTGATTAATATAGAAGCCCAAAGTCCCAATCATTTCCAAAATACATGTATATAGGCTTCATATATATCATCCCATGCACAATTTACACTATATACTTATACGTTATGTTGAGAAATGATACATGTTATATACAATTATCACTCAGACTTATATTACCCATTTAAAAGTGAGTTCTTAAATGGGTAAAAGAGGTTTGTTCATAAAAAAACGAAAATGATATTACTCTTTTTTTTATTATAGGTGATCGGGTGGGTGAATTACGTAAGGAAGAAAATCACTCTCATTTTGAAGCCAGAAATTAAAAATATAAGATTTTTTTTCTTTTAAAAAGTAAATTATTTTTTTGTTGGGGGGAGGGGGGGGTCAGGGCAGAGGATAGTAAAAAATAAATTTATTTTGAAGAAAAACTAATATTTTTGAGGGGGTGGGGTGGCGGGAGGGGTGGGTTGGGTTAGGGACGGGGTGATTGTTTTTTCTTTTAACAAATTTAGAAAAAAATTAAATATTTTTTAACGTAGGTGAGAGTGAGGAGTGGATAAAATGATTTACTTTTGAGATTTTTAACATGTTCCCTATAATAATATGGTTATTTATAAACGGTTTTGGCAGAATGCTTTCAATTTTGTCTTGAAGCAAGGAACCATCAGTTTGCTTAATATACTCGTTTTGTAAAATTTATGTCCCTCGTCTCTTTAAGTAGAATTAGGTTGAGCAATCTACTGGGAAAATATAATAGGAAGGACGGTACGAATTTAGAAGAGAGAAACTTGGGTACCAAATTACTTTGACAGAAATTGATTTGACTAAATAGACTAAAAATGAATTGGATCATAACACGCCTAAATTGATCCAATTTTTAAAAAAAGGTTTTTGAATGCTAACTAAAAGAATGTGTTCCGTTTTTAGTAGATGAGTTTTTAAGTAATCATTTATTCAATTTTGTATGATTTTATTTTGAATAAAGTAATATGACACATATAAATACTTTCAATACAAAAATAATGTTCAAATTAACTTCTTTTATTAAAAATAATTTACAATCACACACCATTATATAATTTTCAAATCACTAATATTCTTGTTATCGGTATATCGTCTTGTATTATTTTTTATTTTGGCAAAGCCTTAGCAAGCGATAATGAGCTACCAACTCGGCAAAATGATAACATAATGAATTTAACAAATCAAAATCAGAAAGAAATCTGGATTTACCTATATATTTTTATAGCTTTTTGGAAGTATTAAAAGCTTATTATCTGATTAAGTTATTATTAGATAAATGTGTTAATCTAATGTGGATAGTGAAAATTGTACTATGTTAAATTTATACGATACACGATAAAAAATTATCCTATGATATTTTACTTGGTGAAATTTGCTCTACTTCTATTAGTTGTCATTGCATCCGCTTAAAAAAGAAAATTCGGCAATGAAAGTTTTCAAGGTCATGCATATTAAATGAGTGGTGATTTTTTATTGCTTTGTTTAGTGCAATGTATTTAATAACGAGATTTCATCATATGAAATCACGTTGAGTACAATCGTAAAATTATATTTTAATATGCTTCATTGCATGTTTGTTTCTTTAATTTCCCTTTAAAGTGTTGTAACTTTCACTATGTTTTGTAATACATGTATCAGGATGTAATGAAAGAGTTTGTTTTGGATCTTTATTGTCAGTCTTTCTGATGTAAAATTGGTGCTTGCTTTTTGTTTATATGTACTTTCAGAAGGTAAAGAGAATTCAAAAGGAATTGAAAAATATATATATGACTTATGCTGCTTAATATCTCTTTATTATCATAATATAAATATGTACTTGTTGCTTAAAAGTTTATCTTTTCCTCATATTTGCATCCTACATTTATATTAATTTTTAGATATAGGTGCTCTAAACTAAGTATATTTTATGTGATCCTTTCATATATGTTTTGACCCATTATGTACGAATATTATTAACATGCTTAATTTTTTTTAAGAAAATTCTCTAGAGTCACTAAATGAAAAACATCAAGTGAAAAAAATTCTCTTCTTGCTGATTATTATTTTCTAAAATTCTCAATTTAAAAAGGTTGATACAAAATGGATATCTCAATTGTTCAAATGCAGAACAAGTACAAGACAATAAGAACATGAAGGAATTTGAATTGGGTCAACCATATGGATCAACTCATATCCATATTAATATTTAAGTAATATATATTTATTATATTTATTTATTTATTAATAAAGGAAAAGAGACAACTATTTCTTTTTAGGATTATAAAAAAGGTTTCTTTTGAAAAAGAAAGAAGGTAACTTTATCTGCAAAAAGAATCAGAAAAGAAAAAACATTTGTTCCTAGTCTCCACTGTTCCTCCTTCAAGACAATGTCATTTTTTTACTTCTACTCTAAATTCTTATGATTTTTTGGTTTGCAAAAGTTACTTGGAAACAAACAAATAAATAGTTTAATGGAAAGTTTTCATTATTTTTTTTTAAAAAAAAAAGAGGAAGAATGGGTAACAATTTTTTCCCCACCCTTATGAAATTTTTTTTCCAGGCCTGTATATGCCGAAGGAATTTGAAGAAATTTTCCACCCCATTCCCTCGGTTCCATATTCTTTTATATGGGCTAAAGTCAAGAAGTGGTATTTTGACAGTGGTTCAATGTTGAATTTTTTTTTTATTTCTAAATAAAAAAGAATTGTTGCATTTTTCTGTAAATATAGGCATTTGGATAATCATAAACTTTGAAAGTAGATCATAAAAGATTTTCTTTGTTAAAGTCCTATAAGATCCTTTTATACAAATTGTTATATAATTTTTCATATGTGGTTAGTCCTAATTATTTTTTGTATGTGTTACAGAAATCATGGTATTGATAAGGACATCCAAACGAGTTTTCACAAAGTAACAGAAGGATAGGGTGAAAACTAAGATTGACAATTTGGTTAATCTCTCTCCAGAATCCAATGTTGAAGATGATGATCTTCCGAAATTTTTGAAACACATAACGAGAATTAAAACGCTAATTCAAGAAGTTGTGTGGGCTGGGGTTTTGTTGACCTCAGAGAAGAAATATATCACTTTATGATTTGCATTGTCAGAGGATTTTCAAAAAAAATTACTTAACAAATCTTGGGATAAGTTGCATCTCAAAAGATCGAGATCTTACAAGTTGTTGATCCAATATTTTATGAATAAATATGTTGACTTGAAAGTGAAGAAGATTGTGTGTCATTCTCATTGGCTGCCTATAAGATATAAACTGCCTTTGGACTTGCGTATATATTTTATTGTATCTATTCCTATGCACATAGCTAGAGATATTACAGTGATTATGTGTATTGTATTTGTATAATGATTGTTTGCATATGACATGATTTATGTGAATTTATATGTTAATTATTATTAAGTGTTTCTATATATGTTGTAGAATTTATGCATATTTAATCTTGAATTTATGTGATTTAAGATAAGGGGTTCTTGGATGATTGATTGTGTTAAATTTATGACATATAAGAATTCTGATGATGATTGGGAACTTAGTGAACTTTCGAATCTGAACCTAATGTGAAATGAATATGACATAGTTAATTATTTTAAGAACTATGTGTATGAATTTAGGCTAACGCAATGTGCATAGTTGTCTCATTTTATTTCATGCTTGTTTAAATTAGTATGTCAACTGTTGCAAAAAATATTATCGTCAAGCTTAACAAAAGTGATAGCTATAAAACCAAGTATACCCTGGAAGAGCAAGAAACACTTAAAGCTCTAAATGTGCTTGTGACACTTCCCGAAGGTTATACCCTCCAACATATGAAAGTTTCAAAAAAACCTAAGATTAGTCAACAAGGAGAGAAAAATGTTGCTCCTGTGAAAAATATTCCTATGGATAAGCTTAAATGCTATAACTACAAGAACAAGGGACACTTTGCTCATAATTGTCCTGAACCTAAAAAGGTATATGACCTTATGCACAATTTACATTGTGATGTAAATGTTTTTTGTTCTGCGTTTTTAACTGAATCACTTCTTATGTGGATTGTAGATTCAGGAGCCACTGAACATATAGCGACAGAAAGAGATTATTTTGTAGATTATCGGCAAATTCCAAAAGGATCTAAATGGGAGTATGTAGGAAATAACTCCAAAGATGAGGTCAAAGGGATTGGTACCTGCAAACTTGAAATGGGAGGTGGTCGAACTTTCCTCCTATATGATGTATTATTTGCCCATCGATTCGTCGTAATCTAGTCTTTGTTTGAATGTTGATTAAAATAGATTTTAATTTTTCCTTTCATGAACATGATTTGGATATGTATTTGAGTAAGACAAAATATGGAACTGGTTATTTTTATGATTGATTTTTTGTACTGGATGTTTGTCAAAGTCCCAATAATGATAATGTTAATTTTTTCTTATTTACGTCTTCTAATTATGAGAACGATGTAAATACATGACATGTGAGGCTCGATCATATTGGTCAGCAAATAATGAACCACTTAGCCAAAGAAGATTTTCTTGGCACAATAAATAAAGTAAAATTGTTTACTTGTGAATCTTGCCTAGCCAAAAAAACTGCTAGAAAATCATTTGGGAAAGGCACAAGAGCTGATATTTCATTGCAATTAATTCATTCTGACATTTGTGGTCCAATGAATGTAAGGAAAAGATATGGTGCTATTTTTTTATCACTTTTATTGATGATTTTACTCGATTTGGTTATGTATATTTGATTTCTCTTAAATCTGAAGCTTTGAGTTACTTCATTAAGTTTATGAACTTAGTTGAGAATCAATTAGATAGAAAAATAAAAGCTCTAAGAACCAATCGAGGAAGGGAGTATTTGTCTGATGAGTTCAAACTACTATGTGACGAAAAAGAAATTTAAAGGCAATTAACTACCCCTTACACTCCACAACAAAATGGTGTTGCAGAACGACGAAATAGAACCTTGTTAGAAATGGTTAGGTCGATGATGGCATAAGCAAAATTGTCAATCACTTATTGGGGTGATGCTTTGCTCACTGCTGCATTTGTACTTATATGTGTCCCTTCAAAATCAGTTACGACTACGCCATATGAATTATGGACTAAATAGAAGCTCGATTTAAGCATTTTAAAGCCTTTGGATTGTGCTGCTTTTATTTGTAATCCTTCTTCCTAATATGAAAAATTAGGTCCAAGGGGAAGAAAATGTATCTTCATAAGAGACTCTGAACAATCTAAGGATTATGTGTTCATAGGTGAACAAGATAGTGGCACTGTAACTGAAATTGAGTCTCGTGATGTAATATTCATAAAGAATAATTTTCCTAAGCAGAGAGAAATAGATCATGACTTATCTCTTTATAAAACTACGGACCAGACTATTTCCGTTGCCGAAGATCAAATGAATTTGAGTGGGAGTCATTTTAATGATAATGGATTAGTTCTTATTTCTACAGATACACCACATGCATTAAATTCTATTGATATTTCTAGATATTTCTAGTCCGAGTGAGAGTAATTAATAAATCAATTTATCAATCTCAACCTCGACGAACAAGTCATCCACAAATTCCTCGTCGTCGATTTAAGATCAAAGAAGAAGTATTTATAGTTACTCCAGATGATGAACAACCAAGAAATTTAAATGAAGCTCTTACATGTCCTGCTAAAGAAAATTGACTAAAAGCAATGGAGGAGGAGATAGAGTCAATGAAATCAAACCAAGTGTGGAAATTAGTTGATCTACCTATAGGCTGAAAAGCTATTGAAAATAAATGGGTTCTAGAAATCAAGCGTAAGACAGATGGTAGCATTGAAAGATTCAAAGCCTATCTAGTAGCTAAAGGGTACACACAACAGGAAGGAATTGCTTATAACGAAACTTTTTCACCTGTTGTATGCTTTACTTCAATAAGATTAATTTTATTTATAGTGGTTGCGTTGAATCTTGAATTGCATCAAATGGATGTGAAAACTGCATTTCTCAATGGAGAACTAGAAGAAGAAATCTACATGGAACAACCTGTAGGTTTGTGAAAAAAGACGAAGAAAATAAAGTATGTCGACTTCAAAGGTTGATTCATAACCTTAATTTATCTTCTAGATGATGGTACTTACGTTTTCATAATGCAATCATATCATATGGATTTATTATGATTCATGAAGACCATTGTGTGTATATCAAAATATTCAAAGATAAGTTTGCGATCTTATCATTGCATGTAGATGACATACTAATAGCTGCAAGCGACATTGATCTTATAAAAGAAATAAAAGAGTGACTATCGTCTACTTTTAAGGTGAAAGATATGGGTGAAGCAACGTATATTCTTGGAGTTAAGATTTCAAGAGATCGTTCAAAGAGATTATTATGTCTTTCACAAGAACCTTACATTAAGAAAGTTCTTGAATGCTTCAATATGCAAGATTGTAAACCCATAAACACTCTAGTTTCTAAAAGTGAAGCTTTGAATCAAATGATGTATCCTAAGACTCCATATGAAAAGGAACAAATGAGAAAATTTCCTTATGCTAATGCAGTCGGAAGCCTCATGTATGCTATGATGTGTACAAGGTCAAATATTTGTTATGTCATTGGGTTAGTTAGCAGATATCAATCCGATCCATGACCGCAACATTGAAAAATAATTAAAAGGATATTGAGATATCTTAAAGGCACAATCGACTATTCCTTATGTTATCAAGGAAAAAATCTACAACTCAAAGGCTATACGAACGCTGATTGGGGTAGAGATTTAGATGAGAGAGAAATTCACCTCTGGATATGTATTCTTGCTTAATAATGACGTCATATCATGGAGTAGCAAAAAGTTGTCATGCATAGACTTGTCCACTATGGAAGCTGAATTCATAGCGCTTTCATCTTTTGTGCAAGAAGCTGTTTGGCTTAAGCGTTTTCTGGTTCACTTGGGTGTGTATAACAATGTTGCTGAACCTGTTTGTAATCAATTGTGATAGTCAGTCTGCAATAGCCTACACGAAAGATCCAAAGTACCATGGGAAGACGAAACATATTGACATAAAGTATAATTTTGTAAGAGACATGGTAGCACAAAAGGAAGTGAACATAAAATGCATATCTACACATCAAATGATAGCATATCCCTTAACAAAACTCATAGCATGTGATGCTTATGAAAGACATGTGAAGACATTAGGTTTAGATAGATGCTGATGTATTTATATTTTTTTAATTATTCCTCGACATGTACATGTAAATTCACATTATTGTAGTTAATGTTGATTTAATGCCTAATTTTCTATTCTTGTTGGTTCATATACACATATTATTTTTTATGTAGTGTACAAAAAATTCTAAGGATATAAAGTATGTCGAACAGACAAAAAGATTGACCTATTCACATTGGCAACCACCTCTGTTGTCTAAGTGACAAGTAGAGATGAGACAGTTATAAACTAATTATTGCCAGAAGTGATGATAATAGAGAGCTAAAAGTTTATAATCAGAATATCGTATGTTAGTTTGTATCTAATCATGTGTGATTGAAATGAGTTAGTCTGTTTTAATGCCAGATATGAGTTTTGAAGAATAAATAATGAGTAGATTTGTGAACTCAAAGTTAGACATGAGTTGTCTATCTTATTATCTACACAATATTTAATTAATAAAGGACATACACTCCATGGAAAATGAGTCAATATTATGATACATGTTTCATACCATTTATGCATAAAGTGACCCATAAGGGCGATACAAGTTTAGTTTCTACTTGCTATCGTGTGAAGCCCTGAAAATTATAAGTAATTTTCATATTGTACCCTTATGACTTAAATCAGTTTCTTGAGATTCAATTTGGTGTTTGCTATCTTAGTTTGTTGCCAAGAGATCATATTTGATTCGGTCTGACGGAACATTTCTAGAAAAGCATATCATGCTGAGATGAGCAAGATTATTAGATATTATCACATCAATTGTGTTATTGACGTTCTTTATGTTTGTCTCCAAGGCTAGTACATAATGATAACTCAAAATTAAGGAAAAGAGACAATGAGAGATATGAATGTGATAAATGATCTACAGTACTGCATACTATAGTCTACTCTAAGTTTTATTGATTGAGATGTTGTATATTCCTAACAGATGTATAACAATGAAGCTCTTGAAGTCTGCACTGGCCACACGGTCTAGTCGTACGTATGAATGTTACAGAATAGAATGAGAGTTGACCCACTATGTGTGTGTGGGAGATGAAGGAATTTGCGAACTAAATGTTTGTCGATTAAATTCTTCACAACACATTGGCCAAAAAAGTCCAAAGAGTTTTTAGTTTCTATTAGCTCAACTTTGCAAATACAAAAAAAATTAATTATTAAGTGATCCAGTTTCTTATCTAAATTATTTATCTCCAGTTTTTCTTTGAAGTAGACTTCTAAAAAAAATATTTGTTAAGATTTTAAAATATTAGCCAAACAAGCAACTTCTTCAAATACTTTTAAGTTATCATGCTTATTAAAAATATTAATTTAAAAATAAATATCATTTAAAAAAAAAAAAGATAAGTTAATTATTTATTTTCACCTTGATTCTCACTCAATAATAACTTGTTTGGCCAAAATGAAGTGTTTGATTAAATTTTTGAGAGAAAATAAATATTCCTAAGAGAAGCATATTATTTTCTTGGAAATTAGAAAGATTAACTTTTGCGTGAAAACACTTTTTTATAAAATATTTTTGAGAAAAGTACATTAAAATTACTTGTTAAAAGTTTGATCAAATCTTAGTTGTTGTTCAAAAGTACTTTTAAAATTTGACCAAACACAAATTAAATTACTTCTCACCAAGCATACTTTTTAAATAAAAATATTTTTCAAAATAAATTGATTTTAAAAATTTGGCCAAATCTATACTATATTAAAAGCGCGAAGGCCCTTAGAAATGTTGTTTGAACTTTTGTCCTTCATTAAAAGACTTCTCTTTAGACAAAATCGTCTTTTCACTATTTTTAAAAAAAATTTATTTAATTATATTTATAATATTATTTTTTAAAAATATATGAAATTAAATGATAAATAAGGACTTTTAGCCATGAAAAGAATTATAAATCCTCCTTATTTAATAGTTTTCTACATCTTCCTTATTTGAGTCAAGAAAATAAAGTCGCTAAGAAAAATTGTAATCTATCATGATATTTAGGATCTTTATAAATAAATAATTTATCAAAATTACTTTTGTAGTAAATTATTTATCTTTTCATAAGTTCACAATTAAATTTAATTTTTTTTGTATAATGTTTGTTATACACGCTTTGATCACGCGCAAAGCGTGTACAACAAGACTAGTAAGTTAAAAATATGGAAAGTGACAAATGTGTTGGAAAAAGAAGTAGTATTAAACTAAAATTAATAAAAATAATTTAATTAAATTGCTTTTTTAATTATATTAAGGTACTGCAACTCACATAAAATGGTTAGTTTGGCAAAGCATTATTATTTGGTACCCAATTAATAGAAGGAATTTTTATCAAATTACACATCGTATTTTAACATATTTTCAAATATTTCCTACTAATTCTAAAAATTTTCAAAATTCCTTTTTTTCTATTTCTCTCTATCATCACTAGATTCATTCTTTTTCCATTACCACCTCTTTCTCAACAACCCTAAAATCACTCCTAAAATTAAGCTCACATTGCATTTGTTACTTTCTCTTTCTCATCTGGTTTAATCACATTATCTCTCTCTCTTCTTCAATTTCAATTTTTAAAAAAGATATGTTAACTTCATCTTCTTCACTCCAACTTCATACAAATTA
>JBCEWC010007816.1:0-20861 GCA_038996855.1 Solanum aculeatissimum | reverse complement strand
CATCACACCCATGACCAAGACTCTAATAGACGCGGCATGTTGGACTCCAAGGATCATTATAAACCTAGGGCTCTGATTCCATCTTTGTCACGACCCGGATAGGGGGCCTAGATGTGACAAGGCAAAAGAGGACCCTAAGACCCTCGATCAAGCCATCATAGCATCATTTCACTCATCATCGGTTCGGAAACGCGAAAGCTAAAGCATGTAGCACATAGGCTCTAGGGATTTAGGGACTTGGGAATCAAGCTATGGAGACAATACAGGAAAGGCATAAATATGCTTGCATGTACCACATAGTCATACATCATACATTACATTCAAGCCATTATCATAACATGAGAACATAATCATGATACATGCTAAATAACATCATATATATATATAGCAAAGATCCAACATACAAGCCCAAACGTGCTAGAGTAATGATTTGTCCAAACATGCCTCTACATAGATAAGTGGGGCCTCGACAAGCTTTGAGGCTCACCCTCAAGTCAAAAAGTAAATACATAAAATAAGAAGGTAGATAGATGGTGGCTATTTCCCTTGAACAATAGGGCTCACCACTACAAGTCTTCAACAAGATATCAAACGTCGTCCGGGAGAATGTAATAATCACCCTCGTACCCTACATGGTGAGAACATGTAGAAAAGAATATGGGTTAGCATAATTAAGCACTAAGTATGCGGGCATGCAATGCATATGACAAGCATAGTGTGACTAAGAAACTTGTCAAGGGGACAAGTGATACAAAATAAATGCACGTAGCCAAAGATGTAATATAACAATATGCTATGACATGATGCATGAGATGCAATCCTATAATCATATATATATAGCAGGGATGTAAGCTCAATCGACAAAGACAAAAAGATCCAGACGAGCCACTACTTGAACTCGGTACTATTTGCCAAATAGTACCCTTAAACACCCTTAGCCTCCCAAACGTCAGCCTTGGCTTGGCCAAGCTACTGCCCAACTTCACGGGGAAGTACACAGACCGTTTGGCCTTGGATGAGCTGTTCAAGGCCTTGTTGACTTATAATTGGCTTAAGGGTGGTTCCAGGTCACCCCTAGCTCACTGGAACACCTGACGAGGCCCTAGATGAGCGGTGCAAAGTTTCACAGCCCGTGTCAATGTCCTTGGCCACTAACTAGCCCAATTTGAATTCAGCCACTTAAACTCAACCCGTTGCTACAAAAACTCAACCATGACTTGTAGTACATCATAGAATGCCAACCATAAGTAGATTTTGAAAATTTTTGAGTTGTTACAGAAGCATTGTGGAAAAGGGGAGAGGATTATTGGCTAAGGCACTACCTCACGGTGGGGTTCACGGGTTGTGTGGAGGCTAAAGACCTGTGAATTGGTCCATATGAGTTCCAGTGAGCAGTCAAGGCTCTGGGCCAAGACTTTGAGCCAAAGAAGGCTCCATGGATCACCTCACGGTCCGTGTAAAGCATCACGGCTCGTGAACCTAGTCCGTGTGAATTCCAATGAGAAACCAAGGCTCTGAGCTGATGCTCTGAGCCAAAATAGGCTCCACGGACCATCTTACAGTCCGCGTGAAGCCTCACGGCTCGTGTTCCTAGCTGTGTGGTTGCGTGAGAAGAATTTGGCTAAGTATGGAATCTTCGTGAGTAAAGTTGTTCTAAGTGTAGTTTCACGAAAGGGGCTCACAGACCGTGTGGCCTCTCACGGTCCGTATAGTTGACCATATGGGTGACGTTTCAAATTTTCCTTTTCGTTGTCAGATAAATACTCATCGTCGAGTGATTCCTCACGGCAAGGCTCACGAACCGTGAGTCACTATATGGTCCGTGTAGTACACTCCGTCAGTGATAGTTTCCAGTTTTTTTCCTCATTTCATTTCCTCAGGAAGGTGTTGATTGTTATGGGTATCAGTTCTGAGGAGAAGGCTGAATTGGTTGCTTATCAGTTGAAGGATGTAACCCAGGTGTGCTACGGTATCAAGATCTGTTATGTGACCCAAATATCGATGATCTATGAGAAGTTATCATGAGTGAAGCTCATAATTCTTAATATTTTATTCACCCGAGATCAACTAAGATACATCGAGACCTACGAGAAGTATATTGGTGGCGTGGCTTGAAGAAGGACATAGCCAAGTTTGTGTCAGAATATTCGAATTGCCAACAAGTAAAGATGGAACACCAAAGGGTCAGTGATTTGACCTAAGATATTGAGATTCCTACTTGGAAGTGGGAAGATGTGAATATGGACTTCGTAGTTGGGTTGCCCCATACCTGTAAACAGTTTGATTCTATTTGGGTTGTTGTTGATCAAATGACCAAGTTGGCTCACTTTCTATCGGTCAAAACTACCTATAGTGTCGAAGATTATGCCAAATTGTATATCCGGGAGTTGGTGATATTGCATGGTATACCAAGGTCTATCATATCGGATCGTGGTGCCAAATTTACTTCTCACTTTTGGAATCGTTTCAAAAATGACTTGGCACTAAGATCAATTGAGCACCGCTTTCCATCTTCAAATTGATGGGCAAGCTGAGAGGACAATTCAAACTTTGGAGGATATGTTAAGGGCTTGTGTGTTGGAGTTCAAGGGAAGTTGGGATGATCATCTACCGCTTATCGAGTTTGCCTATAACAATAGTTACCACACTGGCATTGGTATGGCCCAATTTGAAGCTTTATATGGTAGAAGGTGTAGGTCCCCGATAGGATGGTTTGAGTTGGGTGATTCGGCGTTGTTAGGCCCGGACTTGGAACTGGAAGCCATAGAAAAGGTGAAATTGATTAGGAAGAGGTTGAAAATGGCTCAAAGTCACCAAAATTCTTACTCGGATGCTAAGAAAAGAGACCTAGAATTTTATGTGGGTGATTGGGTTTATGTGAAGGTGTCACCTATAAAGGGCATTATGCGTTTTGGCAAAAAGGAAAAGTTATGCCCTCGATATGTCGGACCGTATGAGATCATTAAACGGGTTGGCAATGTGACCTATAGATTAGAGTTGCCTTTGGATATGAGTTCTATTCATCTGATGTTCCATGTTTCAAAGTTGAGGAGGTTAATTGGTGACTCTAAGACAATTATACCTCTGGAAGATGTCACGGTTGAGGAAAACGTAACTTATGAAGAAGTACCGATTGAGATCTTGGATAGGCAAGTAAAGCGGCTTCGCAACAAGGAAGTAGCTTCAGTTAAATTGCTTTGGAGAAATCAACATGAGGAGGGTGCTACATGGGAAGTGGAGTCGGACATGATGAAGAGATATCCCTATCTTTTCCCATCAACTCAAGCCTAAGGTACTAGGTTCTATCTCTTTTTTCGAATGGTCCTAATTCTTTGTTTTCTTGAGTTTCATGGCATTACATGCATACATGTGTACGAAATGATTTGAATAATATTTTGACATGAGTTTTAAACGACTTTTGAAATGATGAATGATGCATTATGTTTTATATCAAAATGTCTCTTGTCTTTCAAGCCTTGTTCTAGCCAATTCGAGGATGAATGTTCCCAAGGGGGAGATGATGTAACAACCTGGAAATTTACGAACCTTGTGATGTTTCTTGAGGACTGATTTGATTCTATCTTGATTAGCCTTTGAGTTTCCCGAGTCTCTCTTGCATGACCATCTTGGAAGAAATTGCATTGGTTGAGTTTTGCTCGACGTCTTGTGGAAGTGCTAACTTCAAAAGGTCATATATATTGGTACGAGATGAACTGTGTGGTCTAACACCTATCAAATTGGAGCTCTTTGATTTGTCTTTCCAACGCACTTGGTTTCACTTAATTTGAAGTTAGGATATGCAAGTTATGGCCTTTACGGTGGGATTGTTTGTGCATGGTAAGCATTCTGGGAAAGGGGAGAGGATTGTTGGATTAGGCACTGCCTCACGGTGGGGTTCACGGGCCGTGTGGAGACTCAAAACCCGTGAACAGGTCTGTGTGAATTCTAGTGAGCAGTCAAGGCTCTGGGCCAAGATTCTGAGCCAAGGAAGGCTCCACAGATCACCTCACGGTCCGTGTGAAGCCTCACGGCTAGTGAGCCTGGTTCGTGTGAATTCCAGTGAGCAACCAAGGCTCTACACCAAGGCTCTGAGCCAATGAAGGCTCTACGAACCATATTACGGTCAGTGTGAAGCCTCACGGCTCGTGTGCCTGGCCATGTGGTTGCGTAAGGAGAATTTGGCTAAGTATGGAATCTTTATGGGCAAAGTTGTTCTAAGTGTAGTTCCACGGAAGGGGCTCACGGACCATGTGGCCCCTCACGGTTCGTGTAGTTGACCGTATGGGTGACGTTTCAAATTTTCCTATTTGTTATCAGATAAATGCTAATTGTCAAGTGATGCCTCATGGCAAGGCTCACGGACCGTGAGTCACTACACGGTCCGTGTAGTACACTCCGTCAGTGACAATTTCCAGTTTTCTTCCTCATTTCATTAATGATTTAATTTTAATTTTTAAATAATCCAATTTCATTAATGAAGACGAAGACGACATTATGTAGATGGTTATATAGATCCTCTTATGGTAGGCCCGTAGACAATCCACTATTTTGTAGCATTGGAAGTAACCCACTCGAGATGATAAATTTAGTGTCATCTGATAAAGGAGGTAACACAGTAGCTCTGATGACATTCACTGCCATAGGTTCAATCCTATATTGATTCCACGTGTTAGTCGTGGCTTGAAGATACTGTGGTGGTGGATTCACAACCACATGTAGGGGTGGGTCATTATTATTCTGATTCAGTGTTGCATTTACAGCATCATTTGCAATATTATTCACTTTGTTTTGGGTATTCTTCTCAGTGTCCTCTATATCGCAGGGTTAAATGGAGTCAAGGGATTGCCTCAACTATGAGCTTTTCACATACACTACACCTGTAAGTTGAAACAAAACAAAAACAACATGAAACGTAAAATAAGAAAAATAAGAGTTAATTCATAAATTACCCAAATTAAAATAGTCTAAAGTTGTATTCCTCGGCAATGGTGCTAAAATTTTGATGTACCCCAAACTACACTTCCAATTAGAGGATAAGCGGCCATTGTCAAAATATATAACCTAATAAAGGTTAGGGTTGATCCCACAGGGAATATGTTCTAGACCTAGAGTAATTACAAGTAATTCGAGTTGAATTAACCTACTTATCTCCCAAAGAGGAGGATTTTATAATTGCAGTAAGTAAACCTAAACTAGAAACAAGTGTTGTAAAATCAGTGAGAGAAGTAATTAGGGTATTGTGTTTTCCATGAATTCCTAACTTAGTATCACCAGATAATCATAATCATTTCTAGTGTGTGGCATGCAGAACAGTAAGTTAAGTTTACCAAACCCTTTGATCCAGGCGAGAGGTAAATTTCACAACGTAATTTAATATATCTCCATAGTGTGACATTACTAACCTTACCTTTTGTTCCAGTACAATCGCCCCTTGATCAAGTTTTATTGATTAGATGTGAGGGATCATATCAAATCCTGTTAACTACCCCCTCTTTCCAATTCCTTACCACCTTGATCCAGCCGATAAAAATTAGGGCAAGTTCTTATGTTGGCCACTGTTAAAGAGCATTCACATCGAAGGGCATAATTAGTACATATATGCACACTTTCCAAGAATTATGGATTATCTGATTTTACTTTGTTAGTTCTTCATGGTTCCCACAACCCTAGTTGTGGATTTAACTATGCATGATCACTATAGATAAAGAAATCATATTATAGAATAGCATAATTAAACACTTACACTGATGAGTTAAAGAACAAGCAATCCAAATGCTCCACAAGAAATTATGATGTAATAATCCCAATGTAAAAATCACAAACTATGAGTTCTCAAAGTATTTCTTCTCTCGTGCGTCTCTCTACTATTTTTTTATATCGGGTACGCCCCTCTCTCTAAAAAAGTCTAAAAATCTATTTATAATAACTAAAATACAAATCCAAAATAAAATAGAAAAATAAGATTCCACAGCTTCTACGGACTAGGTTACGGGCTGTATAAGAAATCACAACCCATACTTGGGCTTCGTACTCTACAACTTCCAAAAACAGACTTCAATTCCACAAGACCTTCTTAAGGGTCATCTTTTGACTTACGACCTGTGGAAGATTTCATCTGACAACTTTTTGAAACTCTTAAAAATCTAATCCTCCAGGAACGACCCTAATTCACAACTCATAAATAATTCTACGGCTCATCTGACAGTCGTGGATGTAACTTCTAAAAATTGGCCCTTCACTGGATCTCACTCACGAAACCAACCTACGGCTCGTGAAATGAACCACGGCTCGTAGAGTTGTCCATAAATCACCAAAAATGGCAGTTCTGCATCACTTTGCCCAAAATCATATTGAATCCTATAATCCTGAAAAATAAATATAAAGACATATCAAACCCACTAATATCACTTTGAGAACACACAAAATTCTAAGTTTTAAGTATCCAAAGTGTTGTATTTTGAGAGCACATCAAAAGGACCTAGTAAGAGCCGATTATGGGCTAGTGACCAGAGACAGGCATGTGTTCTGACTTTACTCGTACCAGTATGAGTGTGTATAGCCTATTCCTACTGAGATATGATGACCAAGAGATTGTGTATTGTTTATATGTCATATTATGGCCTGATCCTGTTATAAATATGACTTTGTTGGGTTTGGTTGTCCTAGATATGTGTGATATACCGTGATTGACTAAGTTTACTTTGGGAACTTATGATTGATGAGGTTATGTATACTTGTCCTTTGTTGGACATGACTCTACAGTGATTTGTGATATATATACACTCTGATGTACTGTTGATAGTTGTTGTACATTGGTTTTTTCCATCTGATGTTGGGTTATCTATCTTTATCTGAGAGAGGTGGTGGATTGTGTGGTTCGTTGGGGATGATTCTATTGAGAGAGATGATATGATTGGGGGATCCAAATCCAGATAGGCTAGTGAGAAATTATTTGATTCTATGCTCTGAGACCTAGATGATACACTCTATAGTTTTAAGTCTTTGGTGGCCATATCTGAGTGTTTGAGATCTCGGGTGATGCGCCCCATGGTCCCATTCTCTGGTGGTCATGTCCAAGTGTTCGAGATCGGGGTACCGATTCTAAAGGGGTCCGAGCATTTTTAATTACTTTGGGATTGAGGCCCCGTTGACTACACTTTGGGGGTTAGGCCCCGGTGATTGATATTTTTGGTCGAGGACCCTACTGATTCCACTTTGGAGTGAGGCCGTGTGATTGATATTCTGTGTTGTGAAACATTATTATGCAAGGGGGATTCTTTCTCCTGCAGGGGATACATTTCACTGTTATGCATGTGTATTTTGGATCGAGTTCCACGTGCCGTCAAAAGGTCGGGGACCTAATTGTCATGTGATTGATGGGGCGAGGCCCTGTGATTGATTTCCTTATATCCACATACTTATTTACACCTCGATTGTGCATGGATGTACCTTCTAGTCTTATGGGGCTCAGGGAGCGTTCAGGCTTAGACATAGGGCCTTACACTCACGTACAACCGACCTATGGTCATGTGATATTAGAAGTTGGGTTCTACTGTGACTCGATTGATCACATTATGTGTAGGTGTACCTTCTGAGCTTATGGGGGCCCGTTGGAGTACAAGAATAAATATTACGGTCTGGCACTCACATACAACATCATGCCTCAATTGGGGGCAGTTGTAGTATGAGCCTACCTAGCTTTCATCAGTCAATATCGATGTTCATCTCTTGGATTGGTTCAGGTTATCGTTGTTCATCACTTAGGTTGGTTCATCTATCATTGTTCATCTCCTTAGTTGGCTCAGTTATGGTTTGAGGGTCTCCAGGCATGTTGTTTCCTTGATTTGAGTTTCGATTTGGCTAAACTTGTTGCAGTTCTTTATATTTGACTCTTTTGGATTTACTGCATTTCACTCGGTCAGCCAATGACGCCTATGGGGTGCCTCTTTCTGGTACTCACCCCTACATTTCTACATCTTCTCATGGTTCAGGTACTAACCACAATTGTCGAGTTAGGGGTTTGCAGACGATCCAGGAGACACTAGTGAGCATCAACCACTCCAGACATTCTGCAGTCTCCTTCTATTTTGACGGTCGTCTTTTGTATTCAGACACTGGCCTTGTATATGTAGTTTGGATTTGTATGTGTAGATTGTTATTTTGGTTATGTATGTAGATATGTATATTTTATTTGAGTCTGCAGTAGCTCTGTACAAGTGACTTTCAGGTCCTGGGATAGGTTGTTGTTGGCTTATTTTGTATGTCATTAGCTATTGTTATGCTTAGTTATTAGGATAGGTACCGTGGGTATGGATTTCCTGTAGGTGGAATCTAACAGGCGTCATCATGACCTGAAAGGTCGAGTCGTGACAATTATAGCTTTAGCACAGTTTTTTATTATGATGTTTATTTTTATTTTTAATGGTGTCTCCAAGATCCACAACATCCAAATGAATTTCTGCATCCGATGCCCATGAAGGATAGTTCTTGCATGAACTAAGAAAGGCAACAAACTCAAATTTTATAAGATTGGTCATTAAAAACAAGAAAAATAAATAATACCCTAGAATTCAAAAATAAATGTCATCATTATTTGCTAATGATATGCTTTTAAAGATTCTATTACCATGAGCACTTGTGGTATTTCCTAATGGTATAATTATTCTAAATAAATAAGAATAATATTTTAAAATAATTTTACCAATTAGAGTTAATTTCTCAAATAGTCATTCAATTAACATTTTTATCTTAGAAAGTTAATTTCTTTGTAAAAAGATGTAATGACCCTCTAGATTAATTGTTTTCTATTTTTTCATAGCTTTGGCATTTAGAGCTTTCCTACAGCTTCTCCAAGTCAGTTATTACTTGTTAGGATTGACAAAATGGTCATTGGACAGTTCGTTCGATTGTTATGCAAAATTTCTTATTTTGAAGCTTTTGAAATTTAGGTGTTCAATTTGGGTCAAAACTTCAAATAAACAATCTCATAATGCAATTCAGATGGTTCTTTCAGCTCTAGAATATCAAATTTATTCTACATTCGAGTTTTGGTTTAGATCGTGAGGCTTTCAAACTCATTTTGAGCTACCTTGTGGATTTTTACTTAAAATGGAGCTTGGATTGTGGAACCCACTTTTGTTGGCTGACCTCCATTAGAAATTTAACAATTTCAAGTCTAAAATGTCATTTCTGATAGACTTGCATATATTTGAAAACTACTTATGAAAAATACTACAAATCACAAAAGTTGGGAATTTAAAATATTTAAAACATATATGAAAAATTATTGTCAAAAATAGACTTGTTTCAATCTTAAATTTTAAAAAATGCCACATTTATTGAGGACGAATAAAGTAATATTTTTTTAAAAAAAAAGAAGTTGGGCTAACTATTTAATTATACTTAAAACTGAGTAAAAGGAAGTATTTTTTTACTGACTGATTAGACTTCGTTCTTTGATGGCCAAAAACAATCTTAGGTATTACTTCATAGTTCATCCATTTCGACCACATTGAACTATCTCTCGCAAATGTTCTTCCAATGTAAAGAGACAGTGTAATTAATGAAAAATGGTTGAACACTCAACTTAATTAACCCCATTATGTTGTATCTTAACTGTGAAGTAGAAAACAACTTACTCATGAGCCTTTACCAGTGGAGCTTAAAGTAGTACTTCCTTCGTCTCATTTCATCACAAAGAATTATTTTAAATAACTTCACACATAATATGACTTGGAACAAGCGCATAGAATTAGAGGGACTACTATCTATCAAATTAAAGATATTTAAATTTAATTTGCATTAAAATATGAAAAAATTACATAAATACACAACTTATTTTATCATAATCTCCAAAATTTCCTACCATTTAAAAAAATTACAAAATTCTCATTTTTTTACATTCTCTCTCTTCCTATTTGATACTTGGCATTAACTTTCTCACTCAACTTTTTACTAGCCTATTATTACGACTATTTTTGAATTTTCAGTTTTAGATTCCAATTAGTTGTCAATCACTATGCATTAGTCAAGTATCCATAATTAATTCAAATTAAAGTTAACCCATAATTAATTTTTGCATAATTATTTCTTTCCTTTTTAAAATTTTCTCTCCTTTTTTGAACCCTAAGATCACTGAATAAATTGTCATTCTCGTCTTCCTTTCTTTTTTTTAATATAATTTTTTGTCCTTGTTGAATTTGTTCTTCTTCATCGTTTTGATTTTTTGTGTTTGTATAGATTTTAATCCTTCTTTTAGTATAGGTCTCACACAATTAGAATCTTCCCTAGTCTTTTAATGTTGTTCAAATACAATTAGTATCTCAAATCGAAGAATCTTCACAAGTTGCCGAAGTTACTCAAGTTCTCACTGAGTCGGAGATAAATGTTCAAATGAAGGAAGTGTCACAAATCAAAGAAATTCTTTTTGTTCTTAATCTGAGGCGTGATTTGACTACGGAGAGAAAGTTTTTTGTGCTTCATTACTCTTGGAATTTCATTGTATCAAGTATAATTCAAAAATCTTCTTATATCAAGTTGGATGTTATGAAAATTGAAAAGGTTATTTCGTTGTATCAAGTTCAACAACATAGTTTTAACTTGGTTGTATCAAGTTTTATTGTTGTATTTATGTGTCATATCAAATCAATATTTATCTTTTTTTCTCATCTTATACTTTCATTTTCTTCAAATTCCTTTTTATCAATTTTCGTTGTATCAAGAATCTTCAAATGTCATAAATTGTTAGTTGATACTTCAAATTATTTATATTTTTAGATACTTGAAACCTTTTTTAAATAGACTATTTGTCTACTATATGGTAATTGGGTCTTGGCACTTTATACCTCCAGAAAAGTTCATATCTAATTTGTCCTACACACGACTTAATTTTGAATATCGTCAACAGTAAGACTTTTGATACGTGAATTTATTCTTCCAAAAAATATCAACTTTTAGCCTTGATATGTGTTTTCTGGATATTTTTTATATTGATATACAACATTAGGGTTATGCAATCATTTTTTACCTAATTATTAATGTATCAATATTAATAAATTTATTTTGATATAGTTATTCTGAGTTATCAAATAAAAAAGTATTTTTTTATAAATTATTCAAGTATCTAAATAAAGTATAAACGTTAAATTAACAAGTATCTAGTTTATTAAAGAAATAGGTAGTTATTTTTTGGAAGAATAGATTCACGTATCAAAAGTTTTACTGTTGACGATATTCAAAATTAAGTCAAAATATTTTGTAAATTCAAACTAAAACATTGATTAATATGTATTTTTTGGGCATTTTTGGTATTGATACACAACACTAGGGTCATGCAGTCATTTGTTTACTCAATCATTAATGCATCAATGTTAATGAATTTATTTTGATACAGTTACTCTGATTTATCAAATAAAAAAATTATTCAAATATCTAAATAAAGTATAAACATTATAATTAACAAGTATCAAGTTCATTAAACAAATAGGTAGTTATTTTTGAAAGAATAAATTCACGTATCAAAAGTGTTAGTATTGAAGAAATTCATAAAAATATATTAACTAATACAAAAACAAAGAAGAAAATATTTGTCCTTGGCAAAGAAGAACAGGCGATAACGGCTTCAACTCTTTTCCTCTTTTTTGCATGGACTGTAGATTTGGAACTTGATCCAGCGTCCTTCATCACTACCGTCTCTTCTGGTAAAATTTTATCAACGAAATTGCGCACAATTTTATGAGCAACTTCTTGTGTTAGGTCTACTAAAGGTGGATGAACATTGTCACTGTCAACAATCGATTGGATCAAATCAAGACTGAATGATGGCGACGAATCCATAAAAATATATTAACTGATACCAAAAAAAAAAAAAGAATGAATTCATGTTCGAAGGAAAAAGAAGACGAAAAATTTTTGGCGTCAAGATTTACGAAAAAAATTTGGCGTTTTTTCGAGATGAAGTAAAAAATAGAAAATTTTTGAAATTGCAAATTAAATGTGAAAGATTAAGTAATTAATAAGTGGTTGATACTGATTAGATTACTACTTAAAAAATTGTGATAATTAAGGAGTCACAATTTAAGAGTCAATTAATTTTCCTTATTTAATGCAACAGACTTAAATTCTCAGGACTCTTTTTTAGGTATCAATTAGAACATTTTAGGTATCATTCACTTTCAAAAAGTTGGTAATTTTAGTAATTTGACAAAAAGTCAGGATTTATGGAAATTTTTATCTAATGGTGTGATATTTATCAAATTTATACTTAAAATATACCTCTTATTAATACAAGTTTGAGGTAAATGCATATGTGAACTCTACGGAAAAGTAAAGGGATAACTAATGCAAAATGGTTGAGCATGCAACTTAACTAACCCCATTTTAAGTGTGAGAAATACCTTAAAGATCAGAACCTGTGTATTGAGTGGCGATATTCACTATAAAAAATGCAGCTTTGCCAATGATTTTTCTCCCATTTAACCACTTTTTTCGCTTGGTTAAACCTCGCGATTTTGTCTTCTTTTTGTGTAAAAAAATATCTATAATTACTGTATATTAATTATTTTATTATACATATATGAAATTGATGAAAATCATGTTCACCCTCCAACTTTGCTTTAAAAACCAAACCTTGCCCCCTCCCTCCCCCCTAACTTTGAATAATAATCAAACTCCCCTCTTTCTCATAATTAAATCTTTAATATGCCTATTATACCCTTTCATTATATTTTTTTAAAAACTTCTTTAAAAATCAAGGTATTTTCGATTTTCTTGATCTCATGGGAAAAAATTCATAAAAGCAAATACATTATATTTTGGATAAAAAAGTGAGAAATACTAATTAAGTATATAAGTTAATTAATTAATTTAATTAAGGTCAAATTTTAAAAATCATTTTTATTAGATTTTAGTTATGAACTATGTAATACTTCATAAGTGTCTATCAAAACTTTTTATTTATATAGACAATGGAGAATACCTCCGTCATTTATATTATTTGACCCTCATTCTAAAATTAGTTATTTTTATTTATTTGTTCAATTTATGAAATCAAAAGAATTATTTAATATTTTCTTGTTTTTAACTTTGTATTGAAATACTACACAAAGTAGTAGTTTTCAATTTAGAATTTTAAAGCATTATTAATAATGTTAATTTAGTAAAAATATATTTTTAATTAAAAAATTTAACCTGTGTCATATGAAGAAGGGCAAAGTAAAATGAAATGCATGGAGTAAGAGAGAGGAGAAAAATAAACATATATGCATATATACATATACACGCTTAATAGCTAATGCATATTATATTGAAATGACGGTAATAACAATAATATTAAATTTTGTGAATAATTCATAAAAATATTATTCTACTTTTAATGTTAATGAACTTAAGGAAAAATTTATAAATACTTAGGTTAAAAATAAATTATATATAATATAAAGAGATACTAAATATTTTTCATATTGCAAGTATAAAATGGACAATGCATAGGATGAAGGAGGAAGTTTGATTATTGATCAAAGTTGAGGGGGGAGTTTGATTTTTTAATTAAAGTTGGGGGTTGAAAATAATTTTTTACTCTACATGAAATTATCCCAAAATTGAGAAAATTACACCGGGAGACAACCCATAATATTTATGAAAAATTACCACCTCCCTAGCCCAACTTTACAAAATTATCAAAAATAAGCCAATTGAAATAAAAGTATTATATTTGATGTATTATTAATACATTAACCATGGTTTGACGCTATATAGTTACAATTTAACCGTGGATATATAACGTTATTAAAAACAAAACCTTTTGTTTTTTTATAATTTTTTTGTTACTCTTTTTTTTTTAAAAAAAACCTTTTAATTCTAATTTATTTTATTTTTTTATGAAAAATATTTATTTATATCGTTTGATTATTTTCATTTGTTTTTTATATTTATTAAGGTGAGAATGGATGATAATCAAATAATATCAACACATTGAATAATTGTTTATACAATTTAATACATGGTTATACATATTTATACAATATCGATATATTGTATATACGCTACATAATTGTTTGTACATTATATATATGTTTATATACCATTTATGTGGTATTGATACATATTTATACACAATTTATGCAACATAAATTCATTACATATACACTACATACTATATATACAATATTGATACATCACACACACTACATAATTATTTATACATCATATATACATGTTGATATATCATTTATATAATATTCATATATATTTATACACTATCTATACAACATTGATACATTACATATACAATACTTAATAATTAATTATTAGAAAAATAATTTTAAAAAAAGTTAGTTATTCTGTCATGGTCAAATCATAGCTAATCAAAAATAAAAATAAATCTTGGCTAATAAAAAGTAAGAAAATAACGTTATTTAGCAGTGGTTTAATCTTGGCTTAAATAGAGATAAAAGCACGGCTAAATAGTGGATTTTGTTATATTTCAGCTTATTATTTTTTGGCTATATATTTGTAGGAGAATTACGCGAATGGAAAAAATTTAACGGTTATTATGTACTTTCGCTATAGTTTTGGTTAATTATTCAATACGGTCACAGTTTGATTAATTTTGCTGGATTTGCATATTTAGTTCCTAATTGTATAAATCCAGTTTTGTATATGTTTACTCTAACTATTTGTATAGAATTTGTTGATACATTTCATTTTTATAAGTTATGAGAAATTCATAACGGTTAGTTATTTGTATACAATTTGTTGATATATTTGATTTATATATGTTATGAAAAAAATCATAACTGTACATATAGAATTTGTATATACTTATCCTGTTTGTATATTGGCAAGCGAAATATACAAACAAAAATACTTATTGCAAATGAATTATAGTTATGGAGTGCAATTAAATAAATTGTAGCTAAAAAGCATAATTAAGTTATTTTTCTTTGTTATTTATAAAAGTTTCTCTATTTATTGTTATATTAGTTACTTTACTATTAGAGCTGTCAAACCGAACTAATCCAACCCTATCCAATCCAAGCCTCGCGAGTCAAGGAATTTGAAAGGTTAGGATGGATCAGCCCTCAATTAAAAGAGCCTTGAAATGGTCAACCCAACCCAACTCTAGTAGGGTCATAGGCTAAGGCGGACTAGCCTTCTTTTTTTTATAATTTTTTTCTTTTCAATCTAAATTCAAACTTAAAATTCCATCAATATATTAAGTTTTAAACATGTCTAAAAAAATATACGAAAGAACATAATACTTACAACCATAATATGCATTATACATATAATTAGTGGTTCTTTTAATTACAATCTCATATGTGAAATATATAATATTAAGAAATGAAAAAAATTTCAAATCAGATATGGCAAACAATGATTATGAAGTTGAGTCATCCTACGACTAAAAATAATAATAATCTTTGTTAACAAATAAATAAATAAAATTTGAAAAAATAAACTTGTAAACCAAAGAACAATTATACCTTACCACTTTAGTTATTTTAATTTAACTTAAATAATAATTTTGGTTCATGGGCCGACCCCGTCCTTGCCTCAGTCAAGCCTCAAGTTGTAGTTCTAAATGGACTTGAAAAATCATGTTCCAATCCAACTCAATAACGGATAAAATTGGGTCGACTCCATGGGCTAAGCCCATTTTGACGGCTCTATTTACTATTATAATTAAGTGAAGACTAGAGAGTAGAGAAATAAGTCCTCATTTCTTTACTTTAAGTTGCTCAGTTGCTTCTTATTTCCTGTGGTAACTGTCACAACTCAATTTCTCGAGTTATGATGGCACCTATCATAACCCATTGGTAGGTAAATCGACTCGTAAGTCAAAACTGCAAGTAATGGATTTAAGGGTAGAAATTGAGTATTAATAATAAGTTTAAAGGAACAACCTAATGAAAGAGGGGAAACAAACTAAATATATAAATACAAACCAAATGATCCCCTTCCAAAACTTGAAATTCACAAGTACAGAGCTACTACAAAATTGATACTAGCTTCAAACGTGGACTAAAATAAATATATACAAAAGGCTAGTTTAAAAATAGCAAAATACGGGTCAGAAAATGGAGGAGACTGTAACAATCCAAACCACCAATTGCTCACCTCGGTCTCCGATTATGACTGCAGCAGCTCAAATAATCAATGTAGATGGCTAGTGCTCGGACCTGCATTATAGAAGCAAATGCAGAGTATAGTACGGGTAGTAGTAAAAATATATGTCACGTTCCGGGAGGATACCCTTGGCGTGGCCGACACTCAGAAACTATTGCTAGCCCCCAAGCAAAACACTCGACGTCATCACATTCGTTCAATCACATTCTTATAGTGGAAGACATCAATGATAAAGAATGCTCAAGGAAATTCAATGATAATACGAAAATCTAAGGCCAAAGGCCAAACAATCTATCCATAGATTAAGTAAGACTAGTGTGAAAGAAAATTATCCAAAAATAACATCCAATCATAATCGACCGTCTAATCTATGAAGCCTCTAAACATTTGACTAAGTGGTGCCAATGACAGGTCCATGACTACCTCAAAATAAAAGAGAAAGCCCAAACTCAAAGCTGGAATATAAAACATGACATCCTCCGAAAGTAGGGGAGGACTCACCAATCAGTTGGATGCAAATAGGTCCTCAACGGGGCGATTGTTAATCACCGCTAGTACCTGACTCTGAATCATGAAAAGATGCTGGCCCAAATGGATGTCAGTACGTGGAATGTACGAGTATGTAAAATGAAAAAATAAATCATGTAAAGGTAGAATAACATCAACTCAAAATAGCTTAACTCAAGAAGTAGGGAACTCAAACATCAAGTCAAAAGTCTAAGGTAAGAATGCAGTTTAGACAATGATCACTTATATACCATCTCATCCCATCCACTCAGGGTACTATCAAGACCTATTTGAGAGTTTCTCTAACCGACAACCATCACATATAAGTGGGTGATGATACAACGAAGTGATGTCATTGTCACATCTATCCAATACCTTGCCAGGGTAAAGAACATCCCGTCAGTGGATCCACAATAATGACATTAAGTCCTCTTTTTGGGACAATAGGAAAACATCTGATTTTATGGTTCAATCCTCTCTTATGCTGGCCACGTAGTTATTGAGTTCGAGTTGGACTCACTCTTACTCAATTCGGTGCTCAATACTCCTCCCAAGACTTTATATGCTCATAAGACCACAACCCCAAGGTTAGCTCATTCATCAAGGCTCATTGAACATTTTTCAACTCAATTCATCACATTAATTATTAACTCATTTGGTTACATTCTTTTAAGGTTAAAATCTTGACTCATACAGGCTCAATCATGCATAATTCTAACTCATAGCATTCAGAAAACAAAAGTAGGGTTAAAACAATTAGGAACTCTATAGACTCTTTAGGCTCAAATTATACTCATGCACGCCCATTTAAATGCAATATATAAAAATAACAAGAATTCAATCTAGGGTTCATATAGAAAAGAAAAATCTTCAATTTAAGTATTTAATTCATAAAAGTTGTAATTCATGCAACATTATATAGATATACATTAGAATTTAAGAAAAACCTTCAAGAAATAGTCATAGAAGACTCAATTCACTCACAACTTCATCAATTCGGGTTATGGAGTACATGGAAAAACAAAATCCATGTTTTAGTTAGCCTTACATACCTGGAAATTTGAGTCTTTGAACAGTTTGAAAGAATTCTCAAGTTTTTGCCTCAAACCCTAGTCTTTTTCTCCCTTAAAATCTTGTTCTAAGTTGGAGTGGGTGATTTAGCATAATGTTACCGATTAGATACATTTTAGGACTTGTTTAGGTATAAAACATCAAGTTTAGGCCTTAAAAAGGTCAAAAAAATAATAAAATAACCCTTTAGAAAAAGCTATCAAAAGTTGTCCACGGCCACACTTACGACCCGTAGAAACTTCCACGACCCGTAGGAACTGTTTCATGAACTTTTGAGCAAATTTTTGGGGTTACTAGATCATTTCACGAACCCAATATATGACCCATAGAAGTTTCTACGACCCGTAGATGGATCCGTAAAGTCTGGTGCTCAAAAACTAATTTTTAGGACTCTTTCCCATGAGTGTATAGATGGGTCGTACTTTAATCAACGACCCATATTAGGTTTCGTATGTACACTCTACATCTAGCAGTTTTCAGTAAAACGGTTATAACGTTTGAGTACAAACTCCAAATGAGGTGAAATTAGTTGCGTTGGAAAGCTAATTCAAAGAGATTTCATTTGGTGGGTCATGGATCACCTAATTATTTATGTTCTAAGATTTATGATCATTTTAAATTAACCCTTGTATAATCTAACACTCGAAACTAAATTTATAGGAGACTTTTTAACTCGGCTAAGTTTTAGGAGTCTCTTATGACCCTAATACGCTTCCCACATATAAGAATTAGGCTTGAAACATAGGTTCATGTAAGAATAGAGTTATGGGGTGTCACAATATCTCCCCCTTGGGATCATTTGTCCTCGAATGATGAGTAACTCAAGACCTATCAAGTAAGAACACTATCAAGAACTCAAATAATTGGATACTCGAATACTCATACTCCAGAATCAACTTTAACTCAGGATTTAGAATTGAAAGACTATTTTTAACATCATCATTAGGTAGGAATACAATTTCAGAAATGCATATTCAAATACTCATAGACTCAAGAGAGGCATCAACTCAGAGATAAGAACTCAACTCGACAATGGAAAAGTAACTCAGAGAATAGGAATGAATTATTACCATCAATTTCATCATTAGGAGATACGAATAGGTGGGGGTATTTGGCTTTGATATCCTCTTCAGCTTCTCATGTGGCCTCTTCAACAGGTTGATTTCTCCATAACACATTTATAGATGCAACCTATTTAGTTCTCAACGTGCGAACTTGACGATCAAGCATTTGGATTGGGATCTCTTCATAACTTAAAATATCCTTCACTCAAATGCTCTCTAGAAGCACAACCAAGGAAGGATCTCCCAAACACTTCTTAAGCATAGAAATGTGAAAGACCATATGGATGGATGCTAGCTCTCCTGGTAGCTCCCACTCGTAAGTTATGTTTCCCACTCTTTTTGCAATTTAGTAAGGACCAATATATCGAGGACTCAACTTTTCTTTCTTCCCAAATCTCATTACACCCTTCATGGATGGCACTTTCAAGTATTCTCAATCATTCACTTCGAACTCTAGGTCCCTTCTCCTAACATCAGTGTCGGATTTATGGCGACTCTGTGCAGTTCTTAATCTCTCTTGGATGATTTTTACCTTCTCAATAGCTTGATATACCAAGGCTGGCCCAATTAATCCTGCTTCACCTACTTTGAACCATCCAATTAGTGATATATATCTCCTCCCATAGAGGGCCACATAAGGAGCCATTTCAATGCTTGAATGAAAGTTATTATTATAGGCAAACTCATTAAAGGGTAAATGATCATCCCAATTGACTTTGAAGTTGATGACATATGCTCTCAACATGTCCTCCAATGTCTATATCGTACACTCTACCTGAGCATCAGTTTGAGGGTGAAAAGCAATACTAAGGTTCACTTTTGAACCTAGGCTTTTCTGAAAGGACTTCCAGAATGGGGCAGTGAATTAAGCTCCCCTATCTGATATGATGGACAAAGGAACTCCATGTAACCTGAAAATCTCTCAAATATACAATTGGGCATAGTCCTCTACCGTATTGGTAGTCTTTACCACCAAAAAATGGGTTGATTTAGTCATCCTATCAATAATCACCCATATCGAATCATGTTGTCTGCGAGACCTCAGTAAGCCTGTGTAACGATTCAAAAAATTTTGAACTTCATGATGGTTGGTCAAGGTTAGTGTTGAACTAGTCATGGTTGAATTTTGGTAGTCATGGGTTGAAATTAAGTGGCCGGATTCAAGGAAAGCATTTTGGTGGAAGGTTGTAAGGCCATTTAGGCAGCACCGACTTTGAGAGGCCATAGCTTTTGGTATGGGATGAACTGTATGGGCTGATATATATCTAGTCAAATCTCTTTGAGTTATCTTTGCAACGCAATAATTTTCACTCGATTCAGATTTCATATGTGAAAGTTACGGCTCTTGCAGTGAGATTACATGTAATTAGAAGTATGCTGGAAAAGGGTTTCAGAATTGGGTCTAAGCGTGGGACCACGGACCGTTTGGTGGTCCAAGGCCCATGGTGGTGTTCGTGGGTTGGTCCAGTGTGCTCCCTGGGGTTAGGTGTCAAGCCATGGACCAAGTGTGGTCCTACAGACCATTTCACAGTCTGTGTGGCCCTTCACGTCCCGTGAAGGGGTCCTGTGAGTTGCTCCAGAGGGTTGCCAAGGTTCGGGGTTGGAATCCAGACCAAGTGATGCTCCACGGACCAGTACACGGTCTGTGTGTAGCTACACGATCCGTGACACCCCTCGTGAGTTGGTCCATAAAGTCCCCCGAGAGTTTGAGCCAAAGTTGAGACCAAGTGAAGTCTCACAGGCAGGTTCAAGGACCGTGAACCTGTAGACGGCCACTGGCAGCCTTCTGTGAGGCCCTGTCTTCTGTGATCTAGTCCATTTCATTAATGGTTAATTCGTAATTTAATTAGATTATATGCCCCTTTTAGCCTTTCTAAGTTTCCCTAACACCCCTAAATCAAACCCTAATCCCCTTTCATCCATTCTAACACTCTTCAATCTGTTATAGACTGGGGGTGTTGCCAAGCCCCTGACCCTACACAGGGTCTTTTAAAAAAAACACTCTTCAATCCCCACCAAAATTCTCTCAATCCTCTTGACCTCCATTGATGAAAGCTTGAAGAAATTTGGGGAAAATCATCTTTGTTGCAA